>PVJS01046498.1:0-15803 GCA_004027185.1 Glis glis
TAACTGAGGGAGATGGGAGGGGGAAGAGGGAAACACCTTAATGCACAGGATGTACATACACAAATTATCAAAGTCAACTACTATGCTGAGCGCAAGAAGGAGGGAAGGGGGAGGGAATGGGGTGGGAATTGGGGGAGGGCTAATTGAGCGATGTGTACATGTATACTTCTACCACCCTGAAACCCATCAAGATGTATGCTTACAATGCACAAATAATAATTAAAAAAAGAAAGCACAGGATCAGACTTGAATTAATCAATGTGAAGCTGAGGGAGGAGCAGCTGAGCAGGTCATTACATTATTCTCTCCATTTGGGTATTTTAATATTTTCTATAGTAAAAAAGAATGTAAAAATGTCCCCCAAGGCATTTCAAAAAATGTGCCTGTAAACATTTTTATTTTTTCTGAAAAGATAGTTATTAAAAAATATATACTGTGTATATAAACATAGATAGAGATATAGTGTTCAGCTTAACATCTGTCTTGATAGCATGCTGCCTAATAGTGTTGAAGACTTGGGATCTCACACCTGTGTCCTCTCTGGCCCTGGTGTCTGTGGTCAGTACAGAGAGAAGCAGTGAAATACACAGGCAGGGCCTGGATATATGGCGTGCCTTGGGCTCAGCTCTGCACACAACTAGTTCAACAGCTTCCAGTGGGGTAATTGGTTGAAATCATCTGAGCTATCCATTAATTCAGTAAAGTATAAAATTCATTGGGATTGGTAGTTTGGTAGAATTGCCTGGTTAGTTTATTAGCTACTGTGCAAAAAGATACATACCTAGTCACTCAGGCACTTAGAAATATTCACAGATGACTGGCATAGAGTTATTTGATGAAATTTCTTTTAAAGCAACTTTTTTTTTGGCTGTACTGGGAATAGAACCCAGGGGCATTATACCTCCGAGTTACAACCCCAGCCCTATTTTTTATTCTTTATTTTGAAACAAGGTCTCACTAAGTTGTTGAGGGCCTGCTGAGGCTGGCCACGAACCTGCGATCCTCCTGTCTCAGCCTCCTAAGTACTAGGATTACAAGCATGTGCCACCACACCCAGCTTACAGCAACAACTTTATTGTCTGTAATTTAAATGACTAGCTTAAAAATATTGAAAAAGGCATTACATCCTAAATGACAGCCAATGACAAAGCCCTCGATTTTAGTAGACTTTTGCATTTCATATTTTCTTTACTTCTGTACTCAAGGTCTCTCATTCATCACAGTTCTTCATGCAAAGCTAACAAAAACAGCCTATCTCAAGCCTAACACTAATATTGACATGGAGGAAAAGAGTTAACAGGGAAAGCTTTCCCCTTCATTTGTCACCATTAATATCACCTTCAAAATGGCTGGACCTAGCAGGAACCCTACCAGAGTGAAAAGTGCTCTTATGCCGGTGCTGTTATCAGCAGTAGATACATTATTGACTGTGATTCCGAGGAGCACTAAATGAGAAACTTGTGAAGGAACAAATTTATTAGATAACTAAAACTAGTCCTTGCTCTTTTAGGGCCCAGTATTTCAAAGAAGGGTGAGGTCTCTTTGTTCTTCAAAGCTCCATTGGAAAATGCAGCATAGATTAGAGGATGAGATAAGTAATCCTCTGTTTTACTCAGAACCTCTTGTAAGGGCAAACACAGAGTTTTAGAAATTCAAATGTGCTCATGCACCATTAAATGTATGACGTGCTCATGTGTCCTCTCTGATCCTTCCTATGGCCCATTAGGCCCAGCACCCTGTCTCCGGTGGTGAGAAGGGACACAAGTGTCCTTCGAGATGCCCAGAACTGGGTGGGTCTTCACAGCTGCAGCAGCCCTCAATGCCAGCATCCTTGGAGAAGCATCACAATAATTCTTCATCCTGAGTTGTAAACAAAACCTAAATCGTGTACGGTTGTCAAGTTAGCAAATCAATCAAGCCACCTCAGTAACTGTGAAAGCTGAACTGGTAAGTAAAAGATATCCTGTATCTTTAATATTTTTAAAAGTTAATTAGGGGCTTGGGAAAGGCCTTATAGTCAAAGGATTGGAAATGGATGCCATTTAATCACAGGCCCACACAACAGCCAGACAACACTCTTCCCCGCTCTCCCCAGTTGTCCCCAGTTCAGATGGGAGGGACCACCAGGAAGGGGAACATTTCTGTCTCCATGCCTCAATTCTTGGCCTCGTTTCTGAGCCTTCCAACAAGCATATCAATTAGTAGCTCCAATTGTGATGGTATTTTTTTTTTGGTTATTCAAACACCTGTCCACTAGAAACTGGACTGAAGCCACTGAACAGTTGTCAGATGGTAACTGTAATGTTTATAGATGCAATCCATAGATCTGCCTCAATGTTGTATAAAGTGCCAAAAAGTTATATAGCCAGACATCTGGCAACTGGAAGAGTGTCCATCTCTTTAGCGCTCCGACTGGCCCTCGAAGTTCTATTTGTGCATGCTATGCTGATCCTGGGAAAGCAAGCGTGATTTTAAAATGGTTATCTCTCTCATTTCTGTCCACAGAGTCGTAGCAGCAACTTCTGGTGACTTACTCCCTGCCAGTACTACAGTCAAACCAAGATATAAAAAGAGCGCTTCCAGACTTTCGGCATCCCATATCTGTTTCTGCTAAGCTTGCCCTACGACTCAATCTGGCCAAATACAATCAGACTGGCACTATAATTCTCCCTGGTGCCCAAGTCATTTTCAGAAAGTAATCTGAGTATTTGGAGAAGCATTCAAATTCATTTAAACTTTTGGGGACCAAATAGTGCTTTATAGGAAATGTACCATGAGAGTCTTCTTAACAGGCCCACAGAAGTTAATGGAGGTTGCCACCATCCCCATTTTTACTAGGAAGGCACTTAAACCAGGTGATGATAGAGTGTGTGTGTGTGTGTGTGTGTGTGTGTGTGTGTGTGTATTAAAAAGTAAATGATAGCCTGGAATATGGCTGAGTGATGGTGGGGCCATAAAAAGTGGGTTATGTGTTAATTATTGATGGATTCTATAGGTTTCCACCTCTATTTATTATTCCTTAAATTCATTAATTGGGCAAACATTTATACACTTGTATGTATATTCCTGAAAACTTGTACCAAAGTTGTAATTGAAAATATCTTATAAGGGGAAATTCTGAGTTTTGAAAAGTTTAGGGAGAAAATCCCTAATGATATTTTACCTTTGCAGTGTTTCTCAGACTTCTTATATTGGTTTTATCTTTCTGATTTTCCTTCATATCAGAAGACTTAGTCAAATGGTTTCCTACTGTGGCTGGTATCCCACTCTTCACAAGCCTAATTGTTTCCTTCACATTTCTCTCCAGTTTCCTATGCATCATTTCTCTTCCCCAGTCTCCCCTTTCAGGAAGTATTTGTGGTACCTGCAGACCAGCCCTGCCAGGGGTATCAAGGGTTAACAGTGTTTTTATTACAGATGAAGAGAGCCGGATCTGAAGACAATCCCCTCAGGTCACATGCGAGGGGAGAAGCCTGATGTTTTGGCTATTTGCCACTAAACCTCATTAAAATGACTCCATAGCTATGTCTAATTCTAATGAATAATTAATGCTAAAACGTTAAGGGCTAGAGAATCTTAATCGCGATGGTGACAGAGGACATGGCGACCAGACTCCGTGGCTGTCCATTCTTTCATGTTCTGGGCCCTCTTTAGCTTCTTGCCCTCAACAATGGGGTGTGAGCTCACTCTCTTGGTGACAGCTCATGACGGTCTCTCAAACCTGAGTTTGGGCATTACTAAGGCACCTATGTGAGAGGGAAGGAGTCTAGCCCTGCAGGCTCAGTTTACAAATAGGAGACCCTAGTTTCCAAAGGGACTCAGTATCATAAGGGGAAATGAAACTCAAGTCCATTGGCATCAACCAAGAGACACCTCAGTGAGTCAGTACTTACAAATAGGATTAAAATTGAAGTAAATTTGGGGTCTGTAAATTCCATGAATGGAGGAAGGGTCTTAATTTTCCTATCTCCAAATTGGTCATGGGTCATGACTGTAGTGCTGACATGTTTTTCTGAATGCTTCTAACTCAGAGGCATTGACACATGAACCTAAACTTAGGCAACCCTGCTGCTGGTAGGGTCCATGGCGTTGCAGCTGCATACAGCAGGGTGGCAGACTTTGGTTCCCACTACAACTCATAGATTCATAAGAAATATTGCACTGTGACTCTGCTACTGCCTTCCTCCTGCACATCATCCCCTCCTTCCAGTCTTCAGCACCACCTATGCGCCCACTACCTCTGGCTAGAGAGAAAACTACTACCTAGATGTCCATTCCAGTTCAAAGCATAGTCTGATTCAGTAATGTAAACAGAAGTAACGGTCCGTTGCTCTTGGATAAAAAATGCTCCGTTTTTTAACTATATTCCCTTTCTCTGGCTTCTTTCTCAAGATGCTGCTGGATGTAGGAGCGGGGGAGGTGTTTGCAGTCTTCCAGGATAGTGGTGAAGAGTCCAGATTTTAAGGTGAAATCTTTTCTGCCTCCTCTGGTCTTTCAAATGATCTTCCTTTTTCATTGGTGCCCCTCGCCCTGCTAGCATTTGTGCCTGAAATCTGCAGCTGGACTAACTCAAGATTCTTTGGTCTCTTTTGGCTTTCTTTGGACCTGGTGATTCATCCCAGCTGGCTTAACCCCCAACTCAGCTAGGATAAAAGACCCCTCAGTGTGTGCTGTGACTCTAATGGACTCCCCCAAGATGGTCATCCACCAGACCTTGGTACAGAGCTACCCTGTCATGGGGATCACCTTCACATCACCACCCAGACTCTCAATTATCTCTGGCCCCTGGTCCATGTCACATTGGAGCTAAGACTGGCTGAAAATTCTAATGTCTAGAATTTTCATCCACCTGTCCATCCACCTTGATGAGATTGTTCTCCTTCCCGCCTCCTCCCCATCTGCCCTCCCCCTCCTTTCCTCTCTCCCTTACTCTTCCTACCATTGTCTGAGCTAGAAAAAAGGTAGGCTGTTCCTTTGACTTCTCCTATGTCACATTTTCTTACTACCGTGGAGTCAGCTCACCTGACATGGGGAGATAAGGGAATTTAGAAAATCTGCTCTCCAGACAACAGCTGGACTTATGAGGCTTTAGCTTGACTTACTTTGAATTTCAAAAGCTGAATATTTCCAAGATCTTTACCTCTACCCTCCTTCGGTACATGTTATAATCTACCCCCAGGAAGATGGCTGTCTGATTGACGGAGAAAAATTTGGTATTCTGGAAGGTAAAGAGGAAAGCAAGAGTATTTAAAAACCAATTAACCCTCTTGCACATACATTGATGTAGGATGACTTGCATGCCCCTCCATTACAAAATGTGCAAGTAGCATTGGAATTTGATGCTGGGATGCATTAGAAAATGATCATTATTTTCTCTTTTATTTAGAGAGACTTTTGATGACCTATATCTAAATTCTGTAAAAGAAATAGAAAGATCATGGGACATTATAGAGAAGCAAATCGAGAATGAAGGAAGACATACAAGAAGAGTCATTGTAACAATTTTATAGAGATAGGAAAACTAACCTGTTGCCAGCGCAGGTGGCGCATGCGCACCACTGACCCAGGAAACTAGTGCGCAATAGAAAAATGATAGCAGTGGCACAGGACTGTTAAATGATCACATGTTCCAGGGCCAGGAGCCCCAAAGAGGAGTCTGAGCACCCCAGGAATAAGTAAAACAGACCACTGAGCTCTGGGAACAGAACACTGAAATTCTATTTGTACTTATTTCTTATCGTGACAAGGAGAAAAATGAGCATCACTAATATATAACATACAAGTTTACACCAGAGCCCCTCTCAATTCATAGATTAGATTAAAGGATCTTGAGGAAGGCTGGGATCCCACAATGTGAAGAGTTTTTGATGGTGGCCCCATCATTTATTTACTCTTTTTTTTTTTTTTTGGTTTATCAAGACATGTAGCTTACTTCAAACAAGCTGAGTGGATTTATAAGCTATATTATCTAAAGAAGAGAATCTTTATTGCTTTGAAATGATGTGGGTGTGACTATGACATATTTGGTACCACAGAGGTTCTCAATTAACTTCTGGAAATGTAGCAAAAAGTTGCTAAACTTAATAATGAATTACACGTTTTTAACAAAACAAAGTTCCAAATTTGCTGGCTTTTTTCCTGTGATAAAATGTGACTCCCTGTCAATAATACATTATCTATTTTTAAATGAATTATTTTAATAATGTTGTTCTCATAAAAATTAGATCAATATAGTAACATAAAGTGTTATTTAAATATAGTAATAATTTTCCCTAAATGCAAAAAAGTGTTTTGTATTATTATTAATAAAACAGAATAAAATATTTTAAAAAGTATTGTTTATTTCAATCACTTAAAATTTCTGTTTTTGTGTATGTTTTATAATGTGCATACTATTTAGTTCAGTGGTAAATGATTTAATTTATAAATGCACAAAATTTTTATACATATATTGAGATATGTATGTTCAAATATTTTACTGATGAGGAACAACATCAGAGAAGTTGAGACTGATACTGTAAGTCCCTGACATACATTTCCTAATTAATACTCATGAGAATCCTAGGAGTTAGGTATTATTATTATTCCCATTTTACAGATCAGGAAAGAGGAACAGAGACTTCCAGTTGCTCATGAGTTTTCCCATAGTCACAAAGTTAGCATGGTCATCTCTCTGTACCCACAGGTTCTGCATCTGTGAATTCAACCAACTGCAGATCAAACTTATTAAGAAAAAACTGTGTCTATACCTAACACGTACAGGCTTTTTATTTCTTAGCATCTTTAAAAATACAGTATAGCAACTACTGTTTACATTTACATTTACATTGTGTTAGGTATGACAAGTAACCTAGAGATGATTTAAAGTATATGCAAATACGATGCCATTTTATGTAAGGGACTGGAACATCTGCAGATTTCGTGATCCTGGGGCAGGAGGGACGGATACTGAGGGACAACTCTAGATTGTTGATTGGACACTTGCGAGCCCTGGCATCTGAAGTCAGAGCCCACCCATGTTCTAGCCATGGTGTCACAGCAGCCCCTTAACAGATGACATGCTTGGGACTCTGGAAAGACTAGAGGTTGAGGAGTGGGTTGACAGCAGACCCCTTGCTTAGGTGCAGTGTGACTGAGGTGCTCATATCTTCTTACATCCTACTCTACTTGCACATCAGTATTTAATTCAGGTTAGGTTTACGAGGTGAGAGCTGTGTTAATTATCTTTTCTGTTACCCTCTTCTAATGGAAAACATCTGTCTTGGAACCCAAGGCACTAACCAGAGTAACGCAGATCAGCAGTTGGCAGCATGTTCTGATTGGAAGCAAAGAACCTAAGAGAAAATGGAGTCATTTCATTACTCTATATACTCACGCCCAAGAGAGAGTCAGCAATACAACACTACTCATCTTATAGACATCTACGGAATTGATTAAGGGGGCGTCTGATGAGATCTTTGTACTATCAAAAGCATCTCCACAATCCTTTCTATGGTCAATTCACATACAATATATAGGAACTTCCTAAACTGGGTTACTCTGTGACTGGCCATGGAGACCGGAAGGGGCTATTATTGTCCATCATGTCAACGAATGCTCTTTAACAAGGAGATTACTGACAAGACGGAGTGTAATGACGAGGCAGCGAATGTGAACATGCTACTGTCTGTCACATCAGCCCACTGTCCTCTGCCTGGGTAAGGTCGGCTTGTTACAGAATCCTCACTGGCCAGCAAGCGGAGGCCACATATCTCAATGAAATAACCCCGTCATTTTTATTTTATTCTTATTTTCAAAATATACCCAAAGGCTGCAAGTACTCTAATGTGTCAAGTTTCAGGCAGCAGTGAATTTCTGTGGCAGCTATAAGCCTCTGAAACAGGGTCTTATAATGGAAAAACTGACAGACCCTTAACTGTGGCTGCACTAACAGGAGTCACTATGATAAAAGCCGGCTTAATAAACCACAATTTGGTCCAATTACATGGCGCTGCTACAATCTCTGATAAGCCTGATGTTCATCCTGACCTAATAATTTGTGCACTTTAGATTGTGTGTACTGGCAGTTTCTAAACGGGTTCCCTCTACCCTGGATGTGGCTGTGTGATGAATCCAGGTCCTCAGATTTGACAGCCAGGTCCCTGTGGCTGGGAGACTCGATCAGCGAGTGTGCAGCAAGACACGTCAGTGAGGAAGGAAAGAACGGGCAGTGGCTCCTGGGTGAAAATGAGCGCTTTACCAGCCTTGCCAATGCAAAGGCATAATCAGCAGGCATAAAAAGGGCAGTCAGTCGTGGCTGCTAGAAAGGAACGGCAGTTAGAGTATGCAATCAACAACTGTACATTTATAAAGCCAGGGGGTCAGGCATGGTTCCAGGCCCTAGGGGTACAGCATAATTATTTCCCTTAAGGAACCTGTAGTTTAGCGGGAGATACAAATGTCAAGAAATAAATACAGGTTTTCTCGATTTGCTCCCTACCAGGCCCGGATAAGGTGGGAGTGAAGGAAAAGTGCTGTTTTTCTTAATTTCCCTATACCATTTAGTGCCATATCCATCCATCCATCCATCCATCCATCCATCCATCCATCCATCATTTGACATTTACTTAATGCTTCTTATGTGTTGGGTGCTATTTTTTTTTCTTGGACTCAAAACTTTCTCCTTCAAACCAATCTCTTCTTCCAGCTTTCCTATTCCCGTCTGAAGTACTAGCATCCTCCCACTCATACCTCCATCTCCTCTCCCCCCATATGAAGCCATGCATGCTGACCTTCCTTCACAGTCTGTGTGCCTTCATTTCCCTCCTTCCTGTTCCTATGGTTACTGTCCAGTCCAGGCTCTTTGGTGATGTACAGAGAGAGCTTGTGCCTGTATGTGCTCAGTTCGTGTTTGGCTTGGCATTGAGTTGGCTCACATTCGCCATCACTGATGTGGCCTCCCTGCTTCCTGTCACTCTTTATCACATCATCCTACCTTATTTTCCTATCTATCCCCTTTTAATGGCTTAATAATCAGTTCCACGTGTTTAGAAACCTCACTGCTAACAAATGAATCCAATGCTTAGATGGATTATAACTTTTTATTCGTGCTAATAAATATTTATTGAATGAATGTTTCTTCAAAATTGAGCCCAGCTTCAGCTCCATGAAGCTTTTCCATGACCTTCCCTTGCCAACTCAAAATGATTATGTTGATTTCCTCTGTGTTCCAGTAACACCTAGAACATAACTCTATTGAAATGCCTACAAAACATATCCTAATAATAAATTACTTGTCCATCTGTCATACTTGTTCTAAGGACCTCAGGGCAGGGATATCCTTTCCCATTTTTTTTTTTTTTTGTGGTACTGGGGATTGAACCCAGAGGCATTCTACCTCCTAGCTACACCCCCAGTCCTATTTTATTTTTATTTTTTGAAACAAGGTTTCACTAAGTTGATGAAAGTCTCATTACTTGCTGAAGCTGTCCTTGAACCTGCGATCCTCCTGTCTTAGCCTCCCAAATACCGAGATTACAGATGTGTACTCCTTTTGGTTTTGTTTGTCCACTGCTAACGCCTTTCACAGATTAAAGTACATGCTTTTTGAATGACTTGTTAAATAGGTGAATAAATAACTGGGCTACAGAAATAAACATGACTTGTGATCATATGTACAAACTAGCTAACAGGATGATCAAAAGAGTAAAAAATGTCATTGCTTTAGATAAATGAGAAGCTTTTGATCAATTTGGCTGTCACAACTATGAAACCACTTTCACAGACTTGATATTTTGAGTCATAGGTACCCAGACATCTGGGTTGACACCTGCTTTGGCTCAGGCTAGGAATAGGCTTGGGGGTACAAGTGTAATAAATACTCTGGATCCTGTACGCAGATCTTTCACTCAGGGATGCGTGTGAACCATTCATAGATTCTCAGGTCAAGAGTGCCCTTGGGATTCATGAGAGGAGCAGCTATGGAAGGAATGACGGAAGGAAAGGAAGGTCTGTCCTGGCATGGTGTGCTGAATACAGTGTACTAAATTAAAATGGTGCAGACTTGAGTGGCCATCCATAATTTGCAAAAGCCAGGGTATTGGGTTTTCATCTCCTTCTATTTGGCACATGGGCCCACCATTGATTTGACCAGACTCTGTAAGCAGAGGCACGATCCTCCAAGGCAAGATCCCAAGTGTCTGCATATAACTTGGACTTATGTAAAAGCTGCTCTTCCTTTCTTTTCTTAAAAAAAAAAAATCCACCCCTCTCTCCCTTCCCAACCTGTCTTTCTTGGAATCCTCCATTTATTGAACACTTAATATATTTTGAACTCAGAGTGTTTGCTCTTAAGGAATGTATGATCTATATGGAGAACTAATTAAGTGCACATACAATTATAATTCAAAGGAATGAGTATGAGATGTGTGCCCTAGGAGTGGTCCTAAAGAGCTATAGTTCAAGCTCGCCCAGTGCCGTGTGCATGGATATCCCTATTGCTGTGAACTTCATTATGATGCGAGAATACAATGTGCCAAATAAAAGCATATTTTTAAAAATAGCACTATAGTTCAGTTCTCGGGTATTTTGTGAGCACCCACCTATAGAAGGCACATGGTGGGCCTTGGAAACATAATGATAAATGAGACACAATCCGTGACTACTATATCAGTTTGCAGCCTATTGAGGGAAAGTGGCATATAAATATAACATTATAAAATAAGAAGTATTAAGAAAATTCCACAGAAGGTCAGAAGATTAGCTTTAGAGATGGCTTCTTGAAGTGATGACCCCAGAGCCAAACCATTGTTGATTTCACTCATCTATTGTGTAGCACTTAGTATGCACTAAACAGTATTCTAGATCCTAACTATATAGTATTTTCATTTAATCATCACAACAATCCTCTAAGGTGGGTACTATTAGTACTTCCATTTTGCCAATAAGAAAACTGAGGCACAGAGAAGTTAATTAAGTTGTCTAATTTTACACAGTTTGTAAGAGTTAAAGTTCAGATCCAAGCCCATGCAGCCTGGCTCTAGAGTCTAGTAACTATGCCACATAGCTAGCAGCACTTTAAAAACTCCACAAATAAAATTGGAAGGCAAACAATAATTTGGTAAAATATTTTCAGTATGCACGACAATGTTAATGGCATAAACATTTTTTTCTGATTACTTTCAAAAAGCTGAACACTCCATTGGAAAAATGGATAAAGAACACGAAAAGCCAATTCATGAAGGAAGATATGTAAATGATTTCCAAGTATATGGAAATGTTTAACTTCACTAAAAAGAAACACAAAATAAAACAAAAATCCCTATTACATCCATTAAATTGGAAAATATTTCATTTAATTATTGCTGAGTCCTTTCCGAGAACAGTTTGGCAATTTGCATCAAAAGCCTTAAAAGGTCACATATTTTTTGATTTAGCAAATACACCTTCAGGAATTTATACAAAGAAAATTAAAATTCATGTTCAAACAATTTTTCCAATAATGATATTCACCACAGTATTGTTTATAACAATGTAAAATCGGAAGTAACATAAATATCCAACAATAGAGGATGGTTTAAATAAGTCATGGTACTGCCACGCAACAGACTTCTTTGTAGGTGCACAATGTAATATTGAAGGGTAACAGCAAATGACATTAGAAGTTTATGTTATGATTTATGATTAAGCAAAACAAACAAGTAGGTAGAGCACATTCCCATTTTTATAAAAAGTATATCTAAAAACAGAGAAAATGTCAGAGCTTCTCATCTCTGGGTTGCAATATAATAGGAAAGTATTTGCATTTTTTATGCTCTTCATTTGGCTTATCTGAACTTCCTGTTTTCCTTAAAATTAAAATATAGTGTCTTAATACTAAGAAAAAATGATCAAACTTTTTCTTGAGGTAGGTTATTTATGTGATGAAAGTAGGCAGACATTTAGGCAGAGGAGATAGTGTGCACAGGATGGCTTGGGGCATGGAGAACAAATGTATTTTTTGAGAAAAGATGGAGAGAGATAGAAATGGCTTTGTGTGCCAAGCTAAGGAACTTAGGCTTGGATCTGAAGATAATGAGCCACTGCCAGGTTTAGAGCAGGAAAGCAGATGGAGACAGCCAGTTCTCCATTCCGGAATAATCACTTTGCAGGTGGGGTGGGAGGAGAGGCCTTGTAGGGAGCCCTGGGGTAAGACTTTACACCGTGAAGGAAGAGATGGTGAAGGTCTGACTTGTATCTACAGTAGTAGAGCAGAAGTGACACGTTTTGAGAAACAACCTATTTTAGGAAGTAATTTAGATTTTTTTTTTTTTTTTGCAGTACCGGGGATTGAACCCAGGGGCGTTCTACCTCCAAGCTACACCCCCGGCCCTATTTTTTATCCTTTATTTTGAAACCGGGTCTCAAGAGGTTGTGGAGGGCCTCACTAAGTAGCTGAGGCTGGCCGCGAACCCGGATGCTCCCGTCTCAGCCTCCCAAGTACTGGGATTACAAGCCTGCGCCATCACGCCCGGCTAATTTAGATAATTTAATAGGTGAACTCATGAGGGCTCGGTGAATGATTAGGGGGTAGCAGAATAGTAGCCTCAGTCCATACTTAGATTTCCTTCTGAGTAAGGTTGCAAGCTGATGGTGGTCTCCTCGCTAAGACTTCTAACACAGAAGGACAAATAAATTGCCTGGGAAGGATGATGTGCTGTGTTTTAGATCCAGTGACCTTGGGCTTCCTCTGACATTCGAGATGAACTGAGCAGTTCCTTTGACACACCTCCAACACTGCAAACCATGTGAGGTTTAATCTGGGAGATGGAGAGAGGTGTGGAGAAAGGAAGTAAAGGATGAATAGGACTCCTATGGCTTTAGGTGTTGCATGCAATAAAGCCTCAGGCAGAAGGTCTCTGAGAGGCCAGATGGGCAGAAAATACTTTGCTAGGAAGAGTAGTTACATATAAATTTGGTGAATTTAGAGCTAGACCAAAAAAGTCTTTTAAAGTTTTGTTTGTTTAATACTATAGGAAACAAAGTCCTTTGGAGACTTTTTGGACCATAGAAGTAGTACTAGCAGCATTGGCAATGATGTGTAACAGAATAAAAATATCTATAGCCACCAATTTTTTGGGGGGTACTGGATGTTGAACCCAGGGACATTCTACCTCTGAGCTACACCCCTAGCCCTATTTTATTTTTTTATTTTGAAACAGGGTCTCACTAAGGTGCAGAATCTGGCCTCAAACGTGAGATCCTCCTGTCTCAGCCTCCCAAGTCCTGGGATTATAGACATGTACCACAATTCCAGGCTTATAGCCACCTCTTTTTAAAAAAAATACTTTTATTATTGTGGATGTGTGTGTGTGTGTGTGTGTGTGTGTGTGTGTGTGTGTATTTGTGTGCATACATTTTATTTTATTTTTATACTTTTATTGGTGCTTTATAGTCTCACATCATAATGTAGTTCATAGTGATAGTGGCATACATGCACACAGCACTTGGTGAGTTTTCCCCTGGCTCCCTCCCCTCTCTCCTCCCCTTCTCCATACAAGATATTGAGATTGGCATTGGTATTCTTACATATGTACATAATGTCAGTGAAAGTGCTTCCTTCATTAAAACCACCTCCCTCGTGCCACTGGAGTTTCTCTTCCATTATCTAAAGTCCCTCTTGTATCCTGATTACTCCCTAGCTTCCGCATATGAGAGAAAAACATGACCCTTCACTTTCTGTGACTGGCTAATCTCAACATTATGTTCTCCAGGTCCATCCATTTTCCTGAAAATGACATAATTTAGTTCTTCTTTATTGTTGAATAGAATTCCATTGTGTGTATATCCCATAATTTTGTGATCCATTCATTTATTGATGGATACCTGGGTTGGTCCCATAATTTGTGCTCCTATAAACATGAATATGCATGTATTACTATCATATTCTGATTTCGGTCCCTTTGGAAAGATACCCAGGAGTGGTATAGTTGGATCATATGATGGATCCATTCCCAGTTTTCTGAGGAATCTCCACACTGATTTCCATAGTGGCTGCAATAATTTTAAAGCCACCATTTAAAAACCACTATTTGAGCATTTTAAACACTTAACCGCAAATCAGGCCTTAGTCTCAATTAAGAGTCACAACCATTTTGTGAGTAAGGCATTATCAGTCTCGTTTTATAGATGAGGAAACCAAGGCACAGAGAAATTAGTAAATCTGCCCAGAGTCACACAGCTAGCAAGGGGCAGGGGCTGATTTCAAACTCAGGTCAGCTAGATTCCAAAATTCACAGAAGTGTCTGGGAGAAAGAGGAGATCTAAGTCCTCTGAGACATGAAATTTGAGCTGAGACCTGATAGTTAAAAAGAAGCTAGTTATATGCCTATCAGGAAGAAGAACACCGGCACTGTGAACAGCTTTTCCAAATACCAGGTAGAGAAGGCTGTGCATGACAGAGGACTAGAAAGAAAAGCAGTGTGGTGGCAGCAGAGAGGATAAGGGGGAACAGGGTGTACAGTGAGGTCAGAGGAAGGCAGGACTTGCAGGCTAGTGATAGGTTTGGGGTTTACTCAGTGCATACCAGTCCACTAGATAGTCTTGAACCATGGTGTGACATGATATGATTAGGAATCCACTAGACAAGCAGGGTGTAAGGGGCAAAAGGGAATTCTACAGTAGGAATAGCTCCTGGGAAGGCACAGAGTTGGAAAGAATTCCGTACCATAGATAAGAGTTTCCTGCAGAAGAGGCCAATGGGGCTGATGGCCAGAGCTTTGCAAGGTCTTGGCTAAGAACGCCGAACTTCACTCACTGGGAAGAGCAGAGGAATTTTTAGCAGAACAATGGTGGCATAATCAAATTTATATGTTAGAGATCTCATCTCTGCAGCTCTGTGGAGAAGAGAGGGGCTGGCTGGCAGAGAGGGGTGCTGGGAGACCAGAAAGCCAGACAGGAAGTGAGGGAGTCTGAGAATGCAAGGCTAGAAGAGGTGGAGGGGAAGAATATTTGAGAGAGATAAGATGGTAGAATCTTCAAGGTGTCAGCAGTACATATAAAGGAGCATTCAAAGCCGGGCGTGGTGGCGCACGCTTTTAATCCCAGTACTTGGGAGGCTGAGACAGGAGGATCACAGGTTCGCGGTCAGCCTCAGCTACTTAGTGAGGCCTTCCGCAACTTAGTGAGACCCTGTTTTAGAATAAAGAATAAAAATAGGGTTGGGGTGTAGCTCGGAGGTAGAATGCCCCTGGGTTCAATCGCCAGTATCGCAAAAATACATACATACATAGATACATACATAAAGGAGGATTCAGAACGATCTTTGGTTTTCTGGCATGTCTGACTGTGTGGCGGATAGTGATGGAGAACACAGGAAGCAGGATTTTAGCAAAAGAGGGTGAATCCAGTTTGGACAAGGTGATTGATCTATTCAGGGCTCATGCAAGTGGAGGTGTTCTGGAAACAGAGTGGAAACGAGGATCAGGAGTTTAGCAGAGTTTTGGATCAGAGGTGACAAAGTAATGTGGAACTACTCCTTGGAAGGTGGTAACCTGAAAGGATGCAGAGAAAGTCACCAGGACACAGTGACAAGAAAGACCAAAGGATATACCCTTGGGGGACATGCTGACATATTGGGGCTGAACGGAGGAAAAATCCACTGTGGAGTAGGTTGAGAGCTGCCAGAGAGGTAGGAGGAAAATAAAAGGAGAATGGTAAAGTAAAAGAAAATCACAAGTGAATTCGCTGGAGCAATTTAGAAGTCAGTGGTTGTCTTTGCAGAACACATTGGCTAATGTATGGATGGGAGCTATCGCCTGCACTTTCTTTTTTTTTTTTTTTTTTTT
>PVJS01046499.1:0-15799 GCA_004027185.1 Glis glis
AGGAGAGAGGAGAGAGAGATGAGAGAGAGAGAAGAGAGGAGAGAGGAGAGAGAGAGAGAGGAGAGAGGAGAGAGAGAGAGAGAAGAGAGGAGAGAGGAGAGAGGAGAGAGAGAGAGAGAGGAGAGAGAGAGAGGAGAGAGAGAGAGGAGAGAGGAGAGAGAGAGATAGATCGCGCATGCGCGCTGAGGCTGGCCGCGAACCCGGATCCTCCGGTCTCCGCCTCCCAAAGTACTGGGATTACAAGCATGCGCCACCACGCCCGGCTCAAGGTAATTTTCTACCTCAACAATATGCAATGCAGTTTTCTAAATATCAGGAAGACAACAATTAGCAAAACCAATGGCTTCCCTGACTGAATGGAGTTTGCAGTCTAGTGGTGATGGAATTAATACCTGAACATAACCATTAGCAATCAACCCTATTTCTCGCTCTCCTGTTTTCTTTTTTTTTTTTTTTGGTACTGGAGAATTGAATCCAGGGGTGTTCTACCTCTGAGCTACACCCCAACCCTTTTAAATTTTTACTTTGTTTTGTTTTGAAACAGGGTCTTGTTAGGTTGCTAAAGTCTCACTAAATTGCTGAGGCTGGCTTCCAACCTACGATCTTCCTGTCTCAACCTCCCAAGTACTGGGATTACAGGCGTGTGCCACTATGCCCAACTTCTCTCTATTTTTTAACACAAGGAATTCTAATTCCTTCCTTCCTTCCTTCCTTCCTTCCTTCCTTCCTTCCTTTCTCTTCCTATTGGTCATTCTCTTCCACAGGACCTTGATTGGGACCATTGTGACACATTTCAATTGATCTGCTTAGTTTTTGTTCTCTAGGGACTAGGTTGTAATTTATTTACTTCCCTAGACCTAGGGATTCTGAAGTAAATCAATTCATCAATTTCTTAGCTTGGGTTTGAGAGTAAGAACCCTTGGTCAGTTCCTCTGAATCTGGTATATCCTTACACCCAGGTTAGCCAATGACTGACCCTCACTTTATAATTTCAAAGAGGGGGAAGAGGTCATTCAAATGACTATTCTTTGAGCAAAGACTTGCTCCCAGGTTACCCATGAATTCACTCCAAGGCACAGAGAAGGTCAGATGGTTTTTAACTGGTGTCTTTATTACTGTCTTGTTTTGTCTCTAATTTAACAAGTACCCTGTTCCATTAATACGATTTTCCACTTAAGGGAATGCTATAGTCTGAATATTTTGTGTCACCCCAAAATTCATATGTTGAAAGCTAATCATCAGTGCGATGGTGTTAGGAGGTGGGGGCCTTTATGAGGCGATTAGGTCATGAAGGCGGACCCCTCATGAATGGATCAGTGCCCTTAAAAAGAGGCCCTAGGGAAAAGACTTGTCCCTTCCAATTTGTGAGGACCAATTGGTAAAACCCTTGATTTTCGAGCCTCCAGAACTATAGGAAAAAATATTTCTGTTGTTTATAAACTACCTAATTTATGGTATTTTGTGATAGCATCCCCAAATAGACTAAGTGAGTTAAAACAATTAAACAAATTTTAATTAGTCATTCATCCCTTTGAGTAGATCTTTCTGTAAATAAGATAATTGCCCCCATGGCCAGTCATTCATATGAAATAAAAGTGTCAGGGTGTTTTGCTCAGTCAGGAGCTGGATGATTTCTACCTCACAGGAGCCACAGCAGACACTCTGTGAGGAGCTAATGGAATGTCTTTTGTGTAGATGATGGAGAAGGCTCAAACTTCTTTGATGGCTGCTCTAAGGACAATCCATGGAACAGAAACGAGTCCTGCACTTCTGCATCTGATGCAGGGAGACTAATTGACAGCATCCCACTCCATAGCTACTGTACTGAAAAATGTTCAGTTCCTAAACTCCTTGACTTTGGCCTGGAGTGGAGTGCCAGTGGGTGAGAGTGATGGGTGCTGTTTGTGATCCTCTCCTTAAGTTGATAAACAGCACTCGAAAGTAGGCTTCCTTCCCCATTTATAGTGAAACCTGTGCGTGGTGGAGGAAAACTTTCAAAAGGCTACCATAAATTATTCAAAATAGCTCAGAAGCCATTTAGCTGGAACATGCTAGAATACTGAAAGGGTTCAAAGAAATGACTGTTAAGTACCTATTAAATACCTTCTCATTAACTTCTTTTAGACTTCTAATTACTCTTTTAAGGAAACTTTCTCCCACCATTAAAAAGCTCCTGTCCCTTTTCATAATTTATTATTTAAGCTTCTACTTAAAATTTCAGTGATAATTACATTTCTCAACCTTGTCTTGCTACATTTTTCTAGAAGTAAATGGGCCCAGCAACTTTCTATTTCCCAATATTTAAAAGAAACATTTCTGCTTGTTCTTCTCATTTAGCTCCCTTTCCCTCCATTTACTTCCCCTTGCTATCACTCATTGGATTTCTGCCCTGCTTCTAAAAGTCAGCTCACCAATGGAATAATAACTACTCTCACTATATTTATACAAGTTATTTAGCAACCTTTTGAAAGTACCTCTTTGTTTTTGTTTGTTTGTTTTGGTGGTACTGGGGATTGAACCCAAGGGTGTTCTACCTCCAAGCCACATCCCCAGCCCTGTTTTATTTTTTTTTTAATTTTGAAACAGGGTCTGGCTAAGTTGCTGAGGGGCTTGCTAAGTTGCAGAGGCTGGTCTCGAATCTATGATCCTTCTGTCTCAGCCTCCCAAGTACTGGGATTACAGGCAAGTGCCACCACACCTGGCTTGAGAGTAGGATGTTTTATTTAAGGGTTCAAAGTCACCACAGACTTCCAAGTTTCCTGATATTTTAAAGACATAAATTGTAGTAAAGAAGGACTAAACACATTTAACAACTCTATTTCCAAATCTAACCTCCTGGTGCTGGCATTCAAAATCTTTCATCAGCTCTATCTATCTATTTGCCCAGTTTATTTCCAGCCGGGGCAACCTCTTGACTGTCCCCTATACCTGCCATTCTCATTATGACCTCTTTATCTTGTGAGTTGTGTACTCTTCTTTATAGTCTTTACATTCAAATTCTACCAAATCTTTATGATTCCAAACACACACACACACACACACACACACACCTTTATTTTCTGTTATTTGATGTACATTGTTTGGTGTATTAAAAAGTCATCTCACTAGCAAGTTTTAAGAGGAATGGAGTAGTGACCATGCTTTGTACTTCATTTATATTCTCCAGGGCCATCACATTATGACAGGGACAGATAGTTTGTATACAAATTGTTTCTTATATGAACAAGGTTGTTTAATGACACCTTTTAAAAATTTATGAGTGACAGTTTGGAGAATTTAGGTCATTAAGAAAATAACACACCAGAGTAGCTAGAGTAGAATCTAAGAAAGATATAACACATACTGTCAACAATAAAATGCTTGAACTGGTTAGTTAACAGCATGTAGGACTGAAGTCCTCAGAAGAGTGTAGAGGTCTGAGTTTTACTACTATGTAAGAATATAACTGGCAGAGCAGAATATATGGTATTTGACATACATTGAAGTATCACTTAAAAAAATAAGATGGAAAGGTGAAAGGTACAATTAGGTCAACAGTGCTATTAGATCAGCAATTGTAAGAAGTCAATACTTCTTTGGCCAATGTAGCAAAACTGGGAAAACGCATAAAATTCCAATACATACAGCCAAGTTATCTTTGAGAACACTTGATTATAACTTTAAAGCAAGAAGGCAGCAGAATTCTTTAACAAATAGAAAAGTAAAAAAAAACCCACAGTGTTTTTGAACTTTTTGAGAATTAATCTTTACAAAATTAGTGACTGGCAGCCTTAATCATACCTTTCTTCTGTGTTCAGATCTTCAGAAGTACAAAAGAATCCTTTGGGAAAATCTGGGAATTGTCAAGATTTACATTAACAAAAGAGAAAATAGTAGGACCCCTGAAAGACGACCATTCTTCAGACTAAGAAGCAAGTTAAGGGCTGCTCACTGCCCTACAGTTTGAGTTGACAGAAGGAAACAGATGACATTAATATTAATAATATATTTTATTTAGCTCAATACAGCCAACATATTATTGCTTCAATATATAATTCACATGTGAATTATCAATACAATATTTCACTTTCTTTTTTTAACTAAATCTTTAACATTCGGTGTGTCTTTCACACTTCTACCATGCATCTCAATTTAGACTCGCCACAGTTCAGGCACTTGAAGCCACAAGAGGCTGACAGCATCTGTGTTGGACAGAGCAGGATTAAGGTCACTAAGCACTGAGATTACCTGCCAAAACAGCAAAACCCTTGTGGAACTGGAGCCATAGGGTCCAATCTTGAAGCAGAGGTATTGGAAAAGAAATAGAGTCCTGAAAATCAAAGTAAGTCCAAAATGACTCAAACTTTTTACCCATATTTCATGACAGCCATGGAGGGATCTAGATGCATCCGTTACAGTACAGGTGATTAAAAATACCTCGAGTAGCCTAGCCAGGCGCTCCATATTCTCCATTGCTTCCCCCAGGCACTTAGTCCCTAACTACTCCCTTACCTCCTCCCATCCCCTGGCTTTTCTTTCCTCCCCATCTTCCTAGTTTTCTCTCATCACATGATTGTTTTGGTTGTAGAAAAGCACTGCTTGCTTGTGTTTGAGTGCTATGGAAATATTGAGGGGCAAATTACTAAGCATATATAAAAAGGGGGGATTCTAGTATGCTAAGCTTAAAACTTTCAGAAAAAATATTTTAAGAATTGCTTTAATTGAGTTTGGATAAAAACTGTTTAGAGTTGAAATTATCCTTAACAATGGGGAGGGGGTTTTAGTAACCTAACAACTAACTTTGGCTAAGTCTTCTTTTCCTACTGACTACTTTTGTGGTTCCCTCTCTGTGTTGTAGCATCACAAAAGACCTTGGGCTCCATCAGTCAGAGGATGCTCCTCAGGAAGGAGGGAAATGTGGAGGACAGGGACAGGAAAAAGCTGACCTTTTTCTTCAGTTGATTGTTTTGGGGAGTGGAAAGGTGGAAGGAACTGATTATCCTCACGGCAGCGCACCGCTCCTGTTTGGTGGTGTCTTTTCTTTTTCTCCACTGACACGCAGCTGGAGTTAGAGTGAAGTTGAGAGGCATGATTTCCACCAGGAAAAGAGTACTCATGCTCTTTGTTCCTGTTAGGATAAGGCGTAGGAACAATGCGGCCCGCTGGACTTACAGAGGAACTTCAGCCCAGACAATGGGCAAATGTGACTTTGTTATTTTGCCTCTGATAAAAAAATGCCTCAGTGGTTTTTTCCCATGATCTAATCTGCAGTGAGGAAGGAGGCCAGAGCTTTGCAATTTGTAAAAGAATCGAATTACAGCCCTTTGCTCCTCCTCATTACCAAGAAGCAGTCTTTAAATACTTAGTTTTTCATAGTCCTTAAAAGCAAACAACAAAACACCCTTATTGAACTTAGCCTTCTAACTTAAATTCTGAAGACAGATAAATTCATGTGTAAGAACGCACGCGTGATGTTTAGATCACTGTTCAGTGAGCGCTTGGTTACCCTCTTGCATGCTTTGGTCCCTAAGGAATGAGAGCTTCTGTTTTCTTCAACTTTTCCTTTCTTTTGTTTCCCTGGCAAAAATTGACTCATGTTTGAATCTCAGTCTAGGTAACTTCTACATAAGGTTTTTGATCCTCAAACATCAAGCCAGAATGAAGACGCCCCTCTTCTGTGCTCCAATTACAGAGCAAGCATGGCAACTATGAACACCTTTACAGCACCTACTGGTTTCATAGTTTCTTCGTGTTTTGTTCATTTCTCTCTGACACCCAGTACAATAACTGACATACAGTAGGCCCTCACTAAATGTTTGTTGAAAGAATAAATGCCTCTCCTCCTCAAAGCCCCTGACACTCTTATCACGCACCATCAAGATCGGAAGTCAGTGCTATTAAATAAAATAGTTCATTATTTCTGATTCCTCCTGGGTCTTTCCAGGACCTAGGAGTAAAGATGTGGTCTAGATACAGATGGAGAGTGATTTTAGATTATAATCATTAAATAAATTAAGAAGTCTGAAAGTCTGGCTTCTAGAATATTTTCACAAAACAGAGAAAAATCATAACTTTTGAAAAGAAAAAAAATCCCATTTTAATTTTTCACCAAACAAGGAGATTTAGGAAGGAGAGAAAGAGTAATAGTCTCCATTTTAAGCATTGCACAACATCTTAATACCAGAATAGTTAATTTATATATATTTTTCACTTTCTTTCTCTTTAGAATTTGATGTCAGAAAGAAGGAAAATCTACACACTTAGATGGATATTACAGTGCTTACCAAAGAGCAAGAAAAATTTTTATCACAATTATTAAAAGGGAAAGTTAGGTTATTAAAGAAACTTTCCTTGAGTACATTTGCATGAGTTCGCCTTAGAAGGTTGTGGAAACATTATTCTTTATGCAGTCTAATAAGATAAGATGAAAAACAAACAGGCATATTACAGTGAACTGTCCCCAGAGGCTAAAGTAGGTGACCTAATAGCAAGTATCTGTTTCTTTCTCATGGTCCTCTCCCAGAAAAATAAATCAACTTCAGTCTTGGAAGACAGTCAAGATTGATATTAGTGTCAAAGCCTATTTCTATTTTTCTGCATCATAAATGTTTCCAGAAGGATGCGGAGGCAAGATATGCCTTAGTGAAAGGCTTGCTGGGCATTTTTACAGTGACCCAATGTAGCATGTGATAAAGCCCCTCATTTGCAAGTATTAACAGTCATTTCCTCAGTACTGGTAACAACCTGCAACTCCCGATAAGGTTCCAGTATCAAGTCATCTTCCTCATCTGTAGTTTTTGTGACCCCTAAAAATGGATTGCTGACCTTCTGGCCTCAATCTGTCAGGGAAGAACGAATTGACAACCTTGTCAGTAGGTTTACATGCTGCGGATTTTCTCCAGGCAGTCCCGTCCCTGAAATTATGTAAGGTGGCTAAGCTCACCAACGCAAAAGGGTTCTAGTTCACAGCCGATTTCAGAGCAGAAATATTCCCTTGTTAGATTTATTTCCTCCTCTCACTTCCTGACATACAGATGTAGGTACTGAGTAGGGGGAAAATGTGGTTGATACAAATGAGATTGTGCCAGATCAGAAACTGCATGTTACCGCGGTGACATAGAGAAAGACCGCATGAATGGAGGTGCTCTCCCCGGCTAACCTGGTCGCAGCAGCAATGGGTTTTGTAGATGCAGTGAGTGCAGTAGGCACTCAGGACAAATCACACCTGGGTCTTAGGGAGTCATAATGTGAACAACTGTCCCCCAGATGCTGACTGTCCCTGAATATCCTTGTGACAGTATTCTGAACCCCATCCCAAGGGTTGTAGGAACTACATTCCAACGATTTAGATGACTGAACAGTGATCTAAACATCATGCCTGTGTTCTTACACATCGACTGTTTATGGTTGTCTCTGTCTCTGAGTTTCTGTATTCACTGAAGTAGATTGGTTTTAAGGACCATTTTCCAAACTACTTCAGCTTTCTTTTTTTTTAACTTTAAAATGTTGAAACTGATATAACATTTTTATTTAATACTGGAAAATACTATAAACAGTTCAGAAAAGAGGGCCAAGGACTGCTCTGTATCATTAAAGAGACAAGAGTGGGGAAAGCACACACTTCATAAATGTGGCAATGTATTTATACATCACATTTAAACATAAACATGTTTGTTTGGACAACTTACATTTTACTTTGCACAGTGTTGTTTCTTTCTTTTTTAAATACTTTTATTGGTGCATTATAGTCTCACATCATAATGCAGTGATAGTGACATACATGTACACAGCGCTTGGTGGGCTTTCTTCCCGGCTCTCTCCCCATCTCCCCCTTCCCCTGCAGGGTATTGAAATTGACATTGGTATTCTCACATATGTACATAATGTCAGTGGAAGTGATTCCTTCATTGATCCTCCCTTTCCTTTCCCCCTTCCCCTAGACCACCTCCCTGGCTCCACTGAAGTTTCTCCTCCATTATCTAAGTCCCTCTGGCATCCTGATTACTCCCTAGCTTCCACATATGAGAGGAAAGATATGACCCTTCACTTTCTGTGACTGGCTAATCTCACTAAGCATAATGTTCTCCAGGTCCTCCATTTTCCTGCAAATGACATAATTTTCTTCTTCTTTATTGCTGAGTAGAATTCCATTGTGTGTATATCCCATAATTTTGTAATCCATTCATAATTTTCTTCTTTATTACTGATTAGATTAGAATCCCATTGTGTGTATAGCCCATAATTTTGTAATCCATTCATCTGTTGATGGATACCTGGGTTGGTTCCATAATTTAGCTATATGAATTGTGCTGCTATAATTATGGATAGGCATGTATAACTATAATATTCTGATTTCAGTCCATTTGGAATGATACCCAGGAGTGGTATCTCCAGCTGTCTTTCTATCAAACTTTCAACCTTGAAGTGAACAAACCTACATCTCAGTTTCCATCAAATGCAACTTACATAACTTTGAATATATAAAGGGCTTTATTGAAGGTGGAAATTGAGACTCGTATAGTAAGAAATGTGAACGGAGAATTCATGGATTGGCAATTCTTTTCCTGAACATGTTTCCACCATTGCACCTCAGTGTTGCTTGGCCTTTCTCTCCCATGCATAGTTTCTCTATTGACTTTTTCTACTTGTTTATCCACTCACAAGTTCCCGGTGCATAACGTTTTAATAGTCAATATGATAAAAGGGCTGGACATTGGCATATGAGATGGATGAACGGAGGCACCTTTGCAAAATCTGCTTCTAGTCTGAGAATGTAGATTTGTAAAAGGCTGAGAACTAAAGTGCCTAATTGACCTGCTCTTATTTATTTAGAATTCAACCTTCAAGTTTTAATTTACATATACCTTTCAAGCTTTCACCTTTTATTTCTTTTACCATTTGACAATATTTGTAACTCCTAAAATTAATAATAAACATTCTTAGCAAATTTTGCAGCTTCTAATATAGGAACTGTGAAATTTGGGGTGAATTCCTCTTTTCCTTCAGAAATCACACAGATAAGAAAAAAGTGAGAATATCACAAACTCTCTTGGAAAAGAAAGTTGAAAATTACAATTTGTAACAATGAGTAGAAGCTAAATTTGAGTTTGTAAGTGGGACTTAGGGTGATCAACTATTCCAATTGGCTGAGCTGATTTTAGATTTGACACTGACGATCCCATGAAACCTTTTGGTCCTGGACAAACTCATACTGTTTGTGACTTTAGTTGTGATGACGGCTGCTGCCTCTAATGCACCAGAGTCCCTCGTTTGTTTTTTTTTTTTACCTTAACCTATGGAAATACATTATTTCCATTTTCTCTTACTGAACATACATAGCTAGTGGAAATAAGAATTTGGCATGAAGAGTGGTGAGAGCCATAAATTCCTCTCCACCTAAGATGAGGTAAATATTGTTTACCTTGAAAGAAAGAAAAAGACAGAGTAGACAGACTTAAATTTTCTTGTGGTAGTTTCAGATTTTTGCTGTGTTACATGGTACTGACAAATGCCCATGGGGATAGGTTGGGGGAGCTCTATAGTCGTGGGGTTCATATTTGTTAGATGTCAAATAAGTTAAAGAAAAGAAAAATGAGTCCGCTCAGCCTCCTCTGTGTTAAAAGAGAGGGAATCAAGAGCTTTCAACTTATTAAAAAATAAAGTTTTGGACTCTGACAAGTTCTTACTCCCAGAAAAGTAGTGCTTCACACAAATGTCCTTCAAGGCAGCTGCCCTCCCCTGCCCTCTGGTGTGGGTGGTGGTCGCTAACAGTACAACTGCCCCCTTACATCAAGAATTAGTTTGGGCGGGGCATGGTGGCACACACCTGTAATCCCAGTACTTGGGAGACTGAGACAGGAGGATTGCAGGTTTGAGAACACCCTCAGCAATTTAGTGAGACTCTCAGCAACTTAGCAAAACCCTGTTTCAAAACAAAAACAAAACAAAAAATAAACACAAAAACAAAAGGGCTGGGGGTGTAGGTCAGAGGAAGAATGCCCCTTAGTTTGATCCCCAGTACCAAAAAAAAGAATTCATGATTGATAATTGATATTGGCCAACGGGGGCTTCTTTGTTCAGCAGTCTCCTCCCCTTCTTCCACCCCAGCAGACTGGAATTGCAGAAAGCCAAACCTGTCTGTAACTGTTTGTTGTGTTGTGCTGTAATTTGCAATTGCGTGCTGTGTTGTAATTCTTGACTCTGCTATAATTTAATTCGTGTTCTAATTTGTAATTATGTGCTGTAATTTGCTTTGCAGAGCATCCTATGGGACAGTCTGAAGCTAGTACCCAAATGAGATCATATCCTTCCTTTGCTACCCTCCCCCACCAAACTACCCCAAAGAACGGATAGACATTCTTTGTCCAACCTCCAGTGGTCTGTACTGTGCTTGGAAAATGCAAGACAGTTAATGAAAATTTTTTGAATGTACACATGAAGGATTTCAGGTAGGAATTGTAATTGGTACAAGCTTTCTTAAAAGCAATTTGGCAATATGCATTAAAATATAATATACTTGTTACTTTATCATCTGTTTCTGCATTTTTAGGAGACAGTCTTTAAAAGATAATCAAAACAGAACAAAGCATACATATATATGAATATATCTATGAGTTTTGATATGATATATCAAAAAGCAGAAAAAATTCAAAAACATAAAAATAGCAAAATTATAGTATCTCTTTCCTTAAAATGGAATATTATTTAGCCACGAAAACCATGATATGGGGAAAACATTGGTGGAAATACAAAGCAATCAAGCCATTCTGAAGAGAAATCTTTCGGTGTATATTTAAATACACTGAAATATTATGACCTATTACTCAGCAATTTCACTTCTATGAATACCACAAAACAGCAAGGGAAAAGTGTGCAAATATGGATTGGAGGTAACATAGGAGCCCATCTCTAGGGGACATACAGTATCTGTGTCCCTGAAATAAACAACACATCTGCAAATTCATGCACTAATATTAATAGGCCCAGGGAAGAAATCAGATCAAGACAGTTCACTTCAAAATTTTGCAATTTTATAAAAAGAACTCGAGCCGTGCGTGGTGGTGCACGCTGAGACCGGAGGATCCGGGTTCACGGCCAGCCTCAGCTACTTAGCGAGGCCCTCTGCAACTTTGTGAGACCTGGTTTCAAAATAAAGGATAAAAAATAGGGCTGGGGGTGTACCTTGGAGGTAGAACGCCCCCAGGTTCAATCCCTGATACTGCAAAAAAAATAATAATAATATAAAAAGAACTCTAGCATAGACAATAGTAATCCTACTAAAATCATTGGTGCTATAAAATGTTAGATTTCTGACTTGTAAATTTTAAAAAATACTATTGTAAAATATAGGTCCTTACCTTGAAATAAGAATATTGCCTGCTAGAAAGGGAGTGTGAAGAAGGGGAGAGGGTAAGTTCAAGAGACAAGAGCAGAGCGATGTCTTCACAAGCTGCGGATAGAGAAACAATTTCCGGTTTTGAATAAAATGTAGAAATGCCAGAGGAAGTTTCCTCTGGCTCTTTGTCTTGTGTTTGCTTCATTGATGTGATGGAGGGGCAAAACCACACAAAAAGCATTTTCAAGAGAGTGCTGGTAGTCAAAACAGGTCAAAAGGAAAAATATTGGTGAAGGGTGATTCTTTTTATTTTTTTCCATTTTTTATTTATTACATTTATTGGTGCATTGTACTTATACATTTTGATAAGTGTCAGGGTATCAGAAGCATGCATGCACACATTGCTCATTTAGCCCTCCCTCAAATCCCACCCTATTCCCTCCCCATTCCCTCCTTTCCGTGCTCAGCATAGTGATCAACTCTGATAAGTTTGTGTGTACACCTCGTGTGCATTAGTGTATTTCCCTCATCCCCCCTCCCATCTCCCTCAGTTAGGTTGCCTTCTTTGCTCAACTAAAGTTTTCTCCTTCTCTGTCTGGGGTTCCCTTCTAAGTCCCATTCTCCCTAGCTTCCACATATTAGGGAGAATATCTGACTTTTCACTCTTTGTGACTGACTAATCTCACTTAGCATAATGTTCTCCAGCGCCCTCCATTTCCCTGCAAATGATGTAATTTTGTTCTTCTTTATGACTGTATAAAATTCCATTGTGTACATATCCCATAGTTTTGTGATCCATTCATCTGTTGATGGATACCTTGGCTGGTTCCAAAGTTTGGCAATTGTGAATTGTGCAGCTATAAACATAGATACACATGCATTAGTCTGGTAGTTTGGTTTCAGTCCTTTTGGGTAGATGCCTAGAAGTGGTATTTCTGGGTCATATGGTAGGTTCATTCTCATTCTTCTGAGCATCCTCCACACTGTTTTCCAAAGTGGTTGCACTAATTTGCAATTCCACCAACAGTGTATTAGAGTTCCTACTTCTTCACATGCTCGCCAGCATTTGTTGTTGTTTGTTTGTTGTTGTTGCTTGTGTTTTTAATGATTGCCATTCTAATTGGGGTTAGGTGAAATCTCAGGGTAGTTTTGATTTGCATCTCTCTAATTGCTAATGATGTTGAACATTTTTTCATACATTTATGGGCTATTTTTATTTCTTCTTCTGTGAAATGTCTATTTAGTTCACTTTGAATTGGAATAGAAGGAACATACCTCAACATCATAAAGACAATATACAATAGGCCCACAGCAAACATCATACTGAATGGGGAAAAACTTCGAGAGTTCCCTTTAAAAACAGGAACAAGACAAGGATGTCCGCTGTCACCACTCCTTTTCAATATAGTACTTGAGACTCTAGCCAAAGCAATAAGACAACAGAAGGAAATAAAAGGAGTAGAAATAGGAAAAGAGGAACTGAAACTATCTCTATTTGCAGATGACATGATATTATACTTAGAAGATCCAACAAATTCAACCAAAAGGCTCATAGCACTGATCAACAAATTCAGCAAAGTGTCTGGATACAAAATCAATCTTAAAAAATCAGAAGCTTTTCTGTATGTCAACCATAAATCCACTGAAAAAGAGATCCAGAAGACATTTCCATTCACGATATCCCCCAAAACAATAAAATACTTGGGAATAAACCTAACGAAGGAGGTAAAAGACCTCTACAAGGAAAACTATAAAACATTGAAAAAAGAAATTGAAGAAGATCTTAGAAGATGGAAAGATCTCCCATGCTCTTGGGTAGGCAGAATAAATATCATCAAAATGGCCATTATTCCAAAAGTGATCTACAGATTCAATGCAATACCCATTAAATTACCAAAGTCATTCTTCACTGACATAGATAAATCTGTCCTAAAATTCATTTGGAACAACAAAAATCCTAGAATAGCCAAAGTAGTTCTCAGCAACAAGAACCATGCAGGAAGCATCACAATACCTGACTTCAAACTATACTACAAAGCCATAGTAATAAAAACAGCATGGTATTGGCACAAAAGCAGACACATAGACCAATGGAACAGAATAGAAGACTCTGAAACAAACCCACACACCTACAGCCAATTGATTTTTGACAAAGGGCTAAAATCATCCACTAGAAAAAAGATAGCCTCTTTAACAAATGGTGCTGGCAAAACTGGCTAACCATATGCAGAAAAATAGAAATAAACCCCACTTTCTCACCTTGTACAAGAGTCAATTCAAGATGGATCAAAGACCTAGAAATCAGACCAGAGACCTTGCAGCTACTTGAAGAGGGCATAGGCCCAACACTTCAACACATAGGCACAGGTAAAGACTTCCTCAACAAGACCCCAAAGGCACAGGAAACTAAAATGAGGATCAATACGTGGGATTGCATTAAACTAAAGAGCTTTTGTGCAGCAAAGGAAACAATCAAGAACCTCAACAGAGAGCAACAGAATGGGAGAAGATTTTTGCCAGCTACTCCTCTGATAGAGGGCTCATATCTAGAATATACAGAGAACTTAAAAAAAATCACCACTAAAAAAACAAATAACCCAATCAAAAATAGGTAATCTTTTTATAATGAAACATTAAAAACTATCTTTATGTTTTGAAAAGTTAAGAAAAAATTAAATATGTAAGATGTGAGCCAGCTGTTTTGATTGTATGAAATATATTCAAACACAGTAAGACCCACTATGAGAAAAATCAGTCATTACTGAAAAACAAGTAGTACTTTAATACTCTAATTAAAGTGGCAGAGTGTTTCTTTTGGAAAATATTTACATTAACATGTTTTAATCCATGAAAGAATGTTATGTGGCATTTTCTCCCTTTACAATAACATTTTTAGGAAAAAATCTTAAAACTTACACAGTGTAATTTATTGTATTTCCATGAGTAGTGGACCAGTGTTCACATTAGTGTATGAGCATGTATAGGTGTAATCTTTTCTTTATTCAAAGACAGTCATACAAGTCGGATCTTATTATTTAAAAAATACAGCATGAAGCTAGCTGAGCTCAGGGATGGGAGAGTTGCAAAGGCTTCCAGTTTTAAATGATCCACCTGTGTAACAGATCAATTGACCAAAAAAAAAAAAAAAAAAAAAGGAAGCATAGCATAAAATTGCCTCCTAAAACTTTAAAACCTTAGTTGTGGAACAAATGGTGAACTTTTGTCACCCCAAGCCTCTTTACTGAACTCAATTTATTTTATTAAGACAATGGACTGAATGTAAAATAAGATTCTATGCGGCAGTGGAATACCTTCATTGTCCTGAGAGTAGCTATGCTAGGCCAGCACTGTAGTGAGGTAAGTGCACTGGCCTGGAGGTTAGAATACCCAGTATACCAGCTCCACGTCTTACTAGCTGGGTGCTCTTAACTACTGATCTCTCAGAGGTCAGTGACATTCCTATATTCACATGGTGCTTTCTAAACTGGATAAATTATGTGAAAACACTCAGAAAAATCTGAAGGACTATTCAAATGCAATTTGATGTTTTGTAATATTTTAAATTAACTCAAGTGCCACATAAAGTGAGACAGTACATTTAGTCAATCAGAAGATCTGATTCTGTTCTGAATCCTGTCACTACTTAAGGATATGAACACAGGCAGGTCACTGACTACTATGTTCCTTATGATGACAAATGCTACTTCACTGAGCTGGACGTGGTGGCACACGCCTGTAATCCCAGTACTTGGGAGGAGAGACAAGAGGATCGCAGGTTCAAGGACAGCCTCAGCAAGTAGTGAGACTCTCATCAACCTAGCAAGACACTGTTTCCAAATAAGAAATAAAATTGGACTGGGGTGTAGCTCAAAGGTACAATGCCTCTGGGTTCAATCCTCAGTACCACACACATACACACACAAAGAAAAAACAACAACAATAACAACAAAAAAATGATACTTCACAGGGTTGTTGTAAACAAAAAAGTTAGATTATATCTGTATATGTATTTCAAAAGAGGACTTGAGTACTTTATTTCTTTGCATATTTCCTATCTATAATATGTAGAGTGTGAAAATAATTGAATAGTTTTCTTCATTTGATTTAGTATACCATCTTTGGTTCTTGTAGTTTGCTGAACTTCCATAAAACAATTATTTTGAAATTTTTGTTAGCCAATTTGTAGATTTCCATTTCTTTGAATTTGGTTCAGAAAAATTATTCTGTTCCCGTGTTCCTGTCATGTTTCCTTGATTTTTGTGTTCCTTTTAAGGAACACATTGCTCATTGTCTTGCATTGCTGTTTTTGTATTTGAAGAAGCCATCCATTCCTCAAGTCTTTACTCACTGGCTTGGGAGTTAGTCCAGGTATGGATTCTAAGGCTCTCTCAAACCTTTTGTATATGCCCCCACACATCTAGATTAAGAACAAGGAAATATCTCAAACAACTTATTTTACACCTCAGGCAACTAGAAAAAGAAGAG
>PVJS01046500.1:0-15801 GCA_004027185.1 Glis glis
GAGACAGACAGAGAGAGAGAGAGAGAGAGAGAGAGAGAGAGCTGAGGCTGGCCACGAACCCGGATCCCGGATCCTCTGGTCTCTGCCTCCCAAAGTACTGGGATTACAAGCGTGCGCCACCACGCCCAACTTGAGTTAGAGTTGTTGAAAGAGACATTTGATGAAAAATGGAAATTGGAGGCAAACCACCCGCCATTATTTTCTGAGCGTTTCATGATATATAACGTGAGAGCTAAATGGAGAGAGGCCAACATGTTACAACTTGTCCTGGTTTCCTTCTGTTAATTGCCCATCTTCTTTATCCAACTTCCCTGCTGATCCAGTGACTCCAAGCCCTCCTAACACCACAGAGGCAACAGCTCTGACTAGCTCTTCTTTATGTTGCACTGGGCATCTGGATTGGCCTGAAAGTACCTGTAATGAAATCTATTCCTTTTCTCCCAACTGGATGGTAAAAAGTTGGCACATGTAACAAACAATTGAAAGAAAGCTCCAGTGAACACACTGGTAGACTCATTCATTTTATGCCAAATAGCAATAGAAGCCATATAAATTATCATATATTTTAGACTCAGAAAAATTAGTATTCCCAGAAGATATCGCCAAATAATAGTGTCATATGGGAGATCATGATCTTTAAATGAAAAGGCAATGTCAGAGCTCATTGATTTGTGTCACTAATTAATTTATATTAAACAGTGTCAACATAATTGCAATGGTACTGGAAACCCATAGCAAGGCTAAGAGAGAAAATGGTTTAATTTACAAAGAGTAGAATTATAAGTAATTGGATTTGTAAGACAAAAAGCAGTAAAGGCAATATGCATGCATGACTAAAATTCTGGAAAATCATAATAAATTACATATTTTAAAAATTAAGAATGTTTTTAAAGAAGGAAGTCTTCTTTTCCTTTCTTCTATGTGGTTTATGCTTTCTAAAGGGAATACTATCTCAATGTTAACATAATAATTCCTTAGTGGTTCCAGGCATAACACAACAAAGACTTCTATTCTTAGAATTCACAGAATATTTTACTTCAAACATGAATTGGTTATAGATAAAATTTCCACATTTATAAAAATATTTACGAAAATTTAAACTGTAATTGATATTCATATATAGTTACGTGTCTACATTTTGTGGGTTATAAAAGATTTGATACTAATCTTCTAATGGGTCCATAATGACCCTAAAGCAATTCTGTGTGTGTGTGTGTGTGTGTGTGTGTGTGTGTGTGTGTATGTGTGCATGATAGGGATGTGGGTGTTGGTGTATGGGTATTCTCTGCTGGTTATTTTTCTGTGATGAATGTTGTTTATATCCATTCTATCCCTCAGAGAAATAATGACAACCTTGGAAATTGGTCAAAGGTTTTCTTTATTAAAAATTTTCACGAAGAAAATGAAGCCAGTGGAATGCTGGCCTCACTTTGGGGTTTGCCCTAATTTCAGGTGATGCATTATAATAAGGACAAAAATAATATGTAGGAGGAGACTGAGATTCACTATAAACCTCAGGTTCATTGAAACCATGAAATCTCTTTTCTATAAAACAGGTTTTGAATAAAATAAGATTAAACCAACTCTAAAGGTATTTTCGGTAGGCTGTGTATCATATATGAATTCTATTTTTTTTTCAAAATAAAATGAAAGCAGCTATTCGGTCACCAACTGTGTACTGAGACCTAGAAGACACAGTATCAGTTGTATGGTAAGGCCAACATCTCTGAATTTTCAGGACCAACATCACCTGAGGACCTACTAAAACTCCAATTTTTTTGCCCCATTAGAGATAAGCTGAATCAGACCCTCTGGCAGTGGGGTGTGGTCATCTGCATCTTAACAAGCTGTCTAGGTGATACTGACCCACTCTCACATTTTAGAAGTGCTATTCAAGGAAAAGAGACATGAATAAACCTTAAAATATTTACAGAAAGTGTGTGTGTTTGTGTGTGATGTTAGATAATAGCTGAATTTTTTTGCTGTTACCACATAACAGTGCCCTGTTGAAGTATTGAGTCAGAGTACTGCACCTGCCTGAGAGCTAAATTGTAGGAATGGCATTAGAGATAAAGGCAGTAAATACTTGGCTTTTAAACTCAAAGGACCCAGTTCAATTTGTGAGAAAGAATTTTTAAATTGCTTTTTAGAAAATATAAGATGGAAGAATTCATTTGGCTGTCTGCTTTGAATCTCTACCTCATCCTATTTTCAGTTTCTCACTGGGGGGAGAGGGTGGTCTGGAAGGTATGTGGTACACTGGTTCCCCCTCCCTTCATCAACAGAGTCCTGGGGAAGTCATGGAGGAATTCCTCTTGAAATTGTATCAGATACAATGTCACTGTCACAACTGCAGAGAATATTTGCATAACATATTAGAATTGGAGCGACTTTGGCATTCCAAACATAACAGGAAGGGTGCATTTTGAACTTTAACAAATGTGGAATTATGTGATGTTAGTGTGCAGTACTTGTGCTAGTGAACTTTCCTTCAAATTGAAGCATCCATTGTCCTCACAAGCCAAGTTTTCATATATGACACTGTGATGGACTGAATAATTGCCCCCAAAGATATCCATGCCCTGATGCCTGTAACCTGTGAATGTTAACCATACATCACAAGGGCAGTTTTGCAGATGGATTAAGTTAAGGATTTTAACATGGGGAAATTATCCTTGATTATCAGATGGGCATTAAATATAACAGCAAGTGTATTTATAAGAAGGAGCTAAGATATATTGCACATAGAAGAAGGCTATGACTAAAGCAAGGTGCTACACTATTTATTTTGAATGTGGAAAAGGGGTCACAGGCAAAGAAGGAGCTTTAACAAGGGCATGTGCAGGTGTTTTCCTCCGGAGCCTCAAGAGAGAACATAGCCCTTCACACACATTGATTTGGGCTGACTAAAACTCATTTCCAAATTTAGGACTTTGCAACTTTAGAAGAATACAGTTATGCTGTTTTTTTTTTAAAGAAACAAAGATCTGAGCAGGGCATCCTAGCACACACCTGTAATCCCAGTACTTGGGAGGCTGAGACAGGTGAATCACAGGTTTGAGGCCAGCCTCATGCAAATTAGTGAGGTCCGGGGTTGTAGCACCCATGAGTTCAATCCCTGTTACCAAAAAAAAAAAAAAAAAAAAAGGGAAAGAAAGTCAGTCAGTTCAGGTGCTCCTTCATTTGGTGTCCTTGGGCATTTTAAACCATGCAAGCCCCTGTCCATATAATCTGTCAGAGAGCTATGACCCCTGCTTTAATAAACATATTTTTACACTGCGTGGGATCTTGAAAAGTACATGTTAATGGGATGAATTAAATTTTAATTCAGTGGAGTTGAAATGTTTTTTCTGAAAGTATAATAAATGGCCCATAGAAATAGTAGAGACATAAATTATCCTGAGAAGTAATAATAATTTTAAAAAACCCTGTGTATTGGTGGTAGGATGAGCAAAGACAGACTTACATAAAATATATTTTGGAATGAAACAAAGAGATCTTTGTATTGACTCTGGCTAGAGATGGAAAAGTCTAAACATTAAATAAACGAAAGTAAAACTAAGCCAAGAAGAAGAACACTAAAGCTTTAAGAAAATAAGGAAATCAGGAGGCGAAACTAATTTATTTCAGATGATAATAAGTTTGGTTTAGGTTATATGGATTGAATTAACATCAGGAATTCAGTAACTAGCTTTTATTCTGGAAATTTAGATTTGAGAGTCATTCTGTTGCTCCTTTAAGTTTACCAAATTACAGAAGTTTACAGATGTATGTTTTTTTATATTGGTGCATTGTAATCATAAATCTTGATGGGTCTCAAGGTGGTAGAAGTATACATGCACACATCGGTCAATTAGTTCTCCCCCAATTCCCACCCCATTCCCTCCCCTTTCACTCCTTCTCATGCTCAGCATAGTAGTTGACTTTGATAAGTTTGTGTATGTACATCCTGTGCATTAGGGTGTTTCCCTCTTCCCTCCTCTCATTTCCCCTCAGTTAGGTCACCTTCTTTACTCATCTAAGGTTTCTCCTCTTTTGTCTGGAGTTCCTCCTATGTCCTATTTTCTCCCTAGCTTCCACATATTAGGGAGAGCATCTGACTTTTCACTTTTTGTGACTGACTAATCTCACTAAGCATAATGTTCTCTAATTCCAACCATTTCCCTGCAAATGACATAATTTTGTTCTTCTTTATGACTGTGTAAAATTCCCTTGTGTACATATCCCATAATTTTGTAATCCTTTCATCTGTTGATGGACATCTTGGCTGGTTCGATAGTTTGGCAATTATGAATTGTGCAGGTAAACATAGATATGCATGCATTAGTCTGGTAATGTGGTTTCCATTCTCTTGGGTAGATACCTAGAAGTAATATTGCTGGGTCATATGGTAGATTCATTCCCAGTCTTCTGAGGATCCTCGGCACTTTTTTCCAAAGTGGTTGCACTAATTTGCAATCCCACCAACAGTGTTTTAGAGTTCCTACTTCTCCACATCCTCGCCAGCATTTGTTATTGTTTGTGTTTTTAATGATTGCCATTCTAATTGGGGTTAGGTGAAATCTCAGAGTAGTTTTGATTTGTATCTCTCAGATCGCTAATGATGTTGAACCGTTTTTTCATACATTTGTTGGCCATTTGTATTTCTTCTTTGTGAAGTGTATATTTAGTTCAATTGCCCGTTTTTTATTGTGTTTGTTTTTTTAGTGGTGAGTTTCTTGAGTTCTCTGTATAGTCTAGATATTAGTCCTCTATCAGAGGACTAGCTGGCAAAAATCTTCTCCCATTCTGTCAGCTCTCTGTTGACGTTCTTGATAGTTTCCTTTGCTGCACAGAAGCTCTTCAGTTTAATGAAATCCCACATATTGTGCCTTTGGGATATTGTTGAGGAAATTTTTGCCTGTGCCTATGTGTTGAAGAGATGGACCTATGCCCTCTTCAAGTAGCTGCAAGGTCTCTAGTCTAATTTCCAGGTCTTTGATCCATCTTGAATTGACTCTTGTGCAGGGTGAGAAAGTGACTTTGTTTCCATTCTTCTGCATGTGGTTAACCAGCTTTGCCAACACTATTTGTTGAAGAGGTTATCTTTTTTCCAGTGTATGTTTTTGGCTCCTTTGTCAAAAATCAATTGGTTGTAAGTGTGCAGATTTGTTTCTGAGTCTTCTATTTTGCCCCATTGGTTTATGTGTCTGCTTTTGTGTACCATGCTGTTTTTATAACTATGGCTCTGTAGTATAGTTTGAAATCAGGTAATGTGATGCCTCCTGCATGATTCTTGTTGCTGGGAAATACTTTGGCTATTCTGGGTATTTTGTTGTTCCAAATGAATTTAAGGACTGATTTTTCTGTCTGTGAAAGATGACCTTGGTGATTTAATGGGTATTGCATTGAATCTGTAGATCACTTTTGGAAAAATGGCCATTTTGATGATATTCTGCCTATCCAAGAGCATGGGAGATCTTTCCATCTTCTAAGATCTTCTTCAATTTCTTTTTTAAATGTTTTATAATTTTCCTTGTAGAGGCCTTTTACATGCTTAGTTAGGTTTATTCTTAAGTATTTTACTGTTTTGGGGGATATCCTGCGTGTAAATGTTTTCTGGATTTCTTTTTCAGTGGATTTATGGTTGGCATATAGAAAAGCTTCTGATTTTTTAAGATTGATTTTGTATCCAGACACTTTGCTGAATTGGTTGATCAGTTCTATAAGCCTTTTGGTTGAGTTTTTTGAGTCTTCTAAGTATAATATCATGTCATCTGCAAATAGAGATAGTTTCAGTTCTTATTTTCCTATTTGTACTCCTTTGATTTCCTTCTCTTGCTTTATTGCTCTGGCTAGAGTCTCTAGTACCGTATTGAAAAGGATTGGTAATAGTGGACATCCTTGTCTTGTTCCTGTTTTTAAGGAGAACTCTTCTAGCTTTTCTCCATTCAACATTAAAGTTCTGAATTGTCCATCTGACAATCTGCTCTTCAGTGTTTGCAGGTTCTGTTGTTGTGGAATTGTGGGAGCTCATTGTTTCTTTGCTATTCTTCCTTCTCATGATTTCAGGTTTCTTAAGTTTATATCTTTTTTCCTTTTAGTAGCTCTCTCTCCCTCTGTAGTTTTCCTATGTCTAATCTCTCTCCCTTTATAGTATCTTATTCTGGAGGTAGATATTTGCTACTAGGTTAGCCTTACAGGTAAATATCCTTTACTGAGTGGTTATTCTCACTTGCTTGGTATAATGTCCATTTGCAGGCCCAATTCTTGGTCTCCTTCAGTGATTGGGACCCTTGCTTGGTGCCACTCACTCCCTGTGCAGGCACCCAGTGCTGCTAGTGCTCCTCTCACTGCAAGCATGGGTCTCCACATTCTCCACTGGTACTGTCCCTATGTCTCTTTCTGTCTATACATGTGGCGGGTGTTGCCAGCACAGGAGCCTAGGCTCGTGTCTCTCTTTGCCCACAGAAGTGGCAGATGTTGCTTTAACCTGACTCTGTGCAAACACAGAACTCTGTGTTTTCCACAGAGAAGACTAGGTTGGTCTAATTTTTCCCCAGGTACCACAACTGTGTGTCCTGTGGAGATCCCCGGGAACCCTGAAAGGGCACTGCGGCCTGCGGGCTGTAGGTCTGTTGCCAGGGGCTGGCTGCTTATCCACACCTCTACTGTATCTTACAGCAGACCCCACTCCCACCTCCACAGGGGTGATCCACAAAGTCTCAGATCCCATGAGTCTGTTGCTTGCCACGTGAGTCCCTCTGGCCATGCTGGGTAGTCTCCCCCTGGGATGACTTGTTGACTTACGTTTCATTGAGCACTGCTCTTAATCTCTGGGGGAGAGATGGGATCAGCCGTCCTGCCACAGGTTCTGGTAAGGCTTCCAGGCATTCGGGTCTATGTCAAGTGTGGAGTGAATTGCTGCTTGTTTTGGTTGCTGATGATCTGCAGTTGCTGGATTTACAACAGGTCACTGGCTTCTTTGTTGGTGGCATGTGGAAGCTGCAATGCAGGTAACCACCTGTGTGGTCCATCCAAGCCAAATGTATGTTCTATTAAAATTTAAGTTGATTATAGAAGAGTACAGTGTTTTGTGTTTGTGCTAGAATTTTATCTCAATAAATATTTATTACATAAATTGTTTTTAAAAGTACCTGCTTTATATTAAGGTAAGAAACTACTCAACATTATCTCATACAGTTCTTCACAATTTAACTGCTCATTACACACTTAGGGAATACTTTTAAAAACAGCAATGCTCCAACCACATTCCAGATCAGCAATTATGAATCTATGAATTATGGGGGGGTGAAGTGTGCCATGCAGAATTAATTTGAAAAATCCCCATTACTGTCTCGATCTTATAAAAACAATTTAGCAATTTAGGAATATTTTAAGCAGTGGAACCTGATTGGTATTGAGGGACACTAAGTCATTTGTTTATGTCACTTTGGTAGAAGACTAAAATATCATTAGGAAACTGAACTGTGCACAGCTATTATATTCACAAAATATGCTTTTCATAGTGTTTATGTTGAGACTAGGGTACAGGGTTAGTAATTTTTCTGATAAAAACTTATGCCTTTGAAAAGACATTAATATGTTGCATTTTGGCAAAGTTTGACTTTCTCAAGGAAAAGAGGTCAGTTTATTTTAACAAGCTTTTCTAACACATACATTTGAAATGAGCACTGAGAAACTGTATCAAGGCACATCTTTCAAAAGACATCAGCAATTAGCTTTCAGAATTGAGGCCTAAAAATGTTTTCCTATTGTTTTTCTTTCTCCCCTTCCTTCCTTCCTTTCTTCCTTCCTTCTTTCCTTCCTTCCTTCCTTCCTTCTTACTCTGAAAATAAACTATTTAGACTTATTTTTATATTCACCTTATTTTGATTCTATTCTTTGCTTATACAATTGAGGCATTCATTCTGTATATTTGTTCTGACTTTTGCTATTGGTTATTTAGGTTGCCAATTAATTTTCTTAGAAAAAGAAAAAGAAAATATTTAACATGGTAAACTGTAGAATCTGAATCTATACTCAAATGAAATAACATGTTTTTGAAATTACATTGTTTTTGAAAATTGGATGACTACAGCATTAACGTAAATTGACATAAACTGTTGTGACAGGGTTTTATAAGTGTCTGTTGCTTTTCTTTTGCTTACTCAGGAATGAGGTACAGCTGGAAACTCATTTAAGTCAGTGACATTCCTTATTAGCTTCCCATTATTTCAGTCATGATCGATGGAGTTTTTCACATTGCAAGCCTTCAAACATATCAAACACTGATGTTTTCACTTTCCGTTTTTAAAGATGGTGACAAGGAGCTCATCTGAGAAAATGACCACCTGTGTCCAGTTACCCTAGACTTCCTCTTGGGATAGTGGAAATGTGCTCATATTTCATGGGCTGATTTCATGATTACAATGCGATTCAATTTATCTGACTCAATTTCATAGGAATGCAGCCCTTATTGTTGATGTTTTATAAAATGAAAGACCAATACTCTGCTCTGCATTTCTCTTGATTTTTTAACTATAGAGAGTTAATGAATTAAATATTATATCTCTATTAATGAAATTGAAATATAGAAGCACACATAGGCAATAAAAGTTCTACTTATATATATATTTATAGTTAATATATTTCTCAGAGTAAGACCCTTACATATAAGCCAACATTTTCCTTATCCTTTATGTATGAATATCATGGTTCCAATTATTTAACTGTTGATGGATCTGTCTGTTGCCTTTACTGCAATGATAGTTATATAGGTGTGTGTATTTGTCCAAGTTCACCACATTGTATGCATTATATATGTGCAGTTTCTGTTTTTAAGTTATACTTCAGTAAAGCTGATTTAAAGTCATTTAGCTCTCATATGCATGAAAAAGGATGGAGTTCTTACAATCTAAAAATGTGGATAATATCTTACAGTTATTTTTAATTTCACAGACAGGTGTAAGAACTGCGAACAATTTTTCATTTCCAGAACTTAAAAGGTTATTGTTTCAGGTTAACATTTTCTTGAAATGATTACAATAATACAAAATAACCAACACTCTAGAAAATCAGAGTTGAAGCACCACACACACAGAGTTGAAGCACCACACACACACATTGTGTGTGTGTGTGTGTGTATATATAACACATATTCTATATATTATTATATAGAACATATAATAATATATACTATATATAATATATGATATATGTATACATTTAATATATATTCTATATATTATTATATATTATATCTTCTCTCTATATAGAATGCATATATTCTATATATAAATATATTATATATGTAGCATATATAATATATATGTTAGGATATTTCTATATATACATGTTAGAACATATATGTTTTATATATGTGTGTGGCACTAGGGATTGAACCCAGAGGTGCTCATCACTGAGCTACATTCCCAGCCCTTCTTAATTTTATTTTGAAACAGGGTTTTACTAAGTTTCCCAGGATGACCTCAAACTTGCCATACTACTCTCTCAGTCTCCTAAGTACTGGGATTATATGTGTGAACCACCATGCCCAGCTAAAGTAATATTATTGAGTGTAACATATACTTGAGCCTTTAAAATAAATACTTTCACCTTAAAATATTTAAACATATTTCAAAATATGGTTTAAAAATCTCATATAATCCCAGAATATCCAAGGGGAAGGCTATATGAATAATAATTTCCAAATAGGACACTATTACGCTTAGAAATTTTAAGTGACTTTTACAGAATCACATGTCTATTAGAGTCTTATGTTTCATTAAGCCAATCTGCCTCTGACCAGTATTAAAAAATAGTGTGTTAACAAAGCCTGAAAATTACACAAAACAATGTATAGGTGGAGTACATTTTTTATAGATTTTCTTGAAATCGACATTGACTTTTCTTGATTTAGTTTCTACCATATGACAATGCACATAAAATGGTTTTATTAAATATAAATATGAAATTCTTCAGTTATGTTTTTCTAACTAAACTGTATGAAGAACTTATTTTCTAGGGTAAGAAAAAATCAATTTGATAGTTTTGGTAAAGTATATGCATGAAAAAATGATGTTCTGAAAATTACATTTTTACAGTTTTTTCTTAGTTGTAACTATATAAAATGATTACAAAAATAAATATTCAACAAAAAATTCTAAAACTATAAGGAGTTAAAGTAAAATAAGTGTGGTCTTTTCCCCATCCTTAAAGTTTTCCTTTTTTCCCAAATAAGTTTTATACCCAACTTTGAAATCTAGTAGTCATCCAATTTTTTTACCAGAATGAAAGAGCATCCATGCTTTAGAAAACAAAAAGTGTATGATTAAGATATCAAACCTTCCTTTGCAAACAATTCTTTTTCTTGAAAAGTAGGTGTATTTGCTTTTCTTCTCTCTCATTGTTAGTTACCATTATTCCACACTTCATTCTTTTGGAAATTCTCTACTCCTCATTTTTTATTTCTTAAAAACTTGGGTAGTGAGGAAAATTATTTTATATAGACATTATCAACATTTTTATGAAAATTATGATATCATTGTGTGAAATTATATGTTGGCCAAAAAATTTAAAAAACTACCTCTGATGAAAAAAATACACACAGAATTAAAATAAAAAACAGTCTGAGATTAGCGATGTCTACAACAACAACAGAAAACCGTATACTAAAATGGCCATCACAAAATAGGCCTCATGGAAGCCCTCTGTACTCAAACTAAACACTCCTGTTTATGTCTCTAGTGAATTCTAATCAATTGGAGGTAACAAGAGTCAACACAATGGGATGTTACAACAGTCCAGATGTGTGTTTCAATAGGTGAACGAGGGTGATTCAGAAATCATGTTTTGCAAATGGGTATCTTCTGATAAAATTAAAATTAAAATGTTAAAATTTAAAAACAACATTTCTTTGTTTTTATGAACAAGTTGAGTTTAATTGCTAACTGCTGTTGGAACCAGCCAATTTGCCTCTCAGTATAACCATATCTGAAGTTTATTTACTATTTTAAATGACAGTATGTCTCTGTTATCATTGTTGAACTTTATTTGTACTTAACCTAAATTTAAATTTGCTAAAATTGATGTTAATTCATCTATTTTCTCCATTTTCATCTAAACACATAATCTTTAAGAAAGTCTCACAAAAATCCTACACTTTCTATTTTCCTACATGATTAATTTTTTATTTCAGAACACATGCAATAAGTTTATAGTCTCAAGTACTAAAAAGGAAAAAAATATATGTCAGGAGTGGTGGCTCACGCTTGTAATCCCAGTATTTGGGAGGCCGAGACTGGAGGATCCAGGTTCACGGCCAGCCTCAGCTACTTAGTGAGGACCTCCTCAATTTCGTGACCCCTGTTTCAAAATAAAGAATAAAAAAATAGGACTGGGGGTGTACCTCAGAGTTAGACTGCCCCTGGGTTCAAACACTAGTACCGCAAAATAAGTAAATAAGTAAATAAGGAAGGTGCAGAAAAAGAAAAAACATAAATGAAACAAAAAAAAGTTGTTTCTAAGGAAAAAACATTTGGGTGATAAATTTGATTGTAACTGAAAAGTGGTTGTTTCCATTTTAGAGAAATGAGCAAACAGTACTAACATTTTGTTTCAAGTCTGTGGGGAACAGGGATGAGAGAATTGCTCATGTTCCTGCTAAGCAGAGTTTTAAAAGGATCTGTCATGTAAGTTTAATATTTCTTAAAAGTTCTTTTGTCCCTTGATTCCTCTCTGTAAGTAATAAATCTGCTTCATAAAACTTGCATGTAGGTGTTCTGACTTACCCTACTCAAGCCAGCCGACATTGTGGTACACAGTATACCTCCTGCACAGAGGATGTTTTCTAACTCATTCTATGAGGCCAGCAACACTTTAATGTCAAAACCAGACCACAATATTACATAATAGGAAACTATACACCAACATATCTTATGAGGACTGGGATTACATTGACACTGTAAATTCCACAGTCGACAAAATATTAGCAAATTGAACTCACCATTGTATGAAGTGAATTATATACCCAAACCAAGTGAGGTTTATTTCATGTATGGAAGGCTATTTAAGCATTCAAAACAATTAATGTAATCAACCACATCAACAGGTTACAAAAAAATCACATGATCATTTGAAAAACTTTTGTCAAACTTCCATACCTATATGTGATAAAAATCCTCAGATAATTAGGAACAGAAGGAAATTTCCTTGACTGATAAATAATACCTACAGAAAATTTACTACTAACAGCATATTTAATACTGAAGCTTTCCTGCTGAGATCAGTAACAAGGAAGGAATTTTCCCTCTTAACACAATTTTTCAACATTGTACTAGGATTCCTATTAATGCAATAAAGCAAGCCAAGGAAATAAAATTATACTGTTTGGAAGCAAAAAAATAAATACTTTTATTTTCTGGCAACCTAATAATTCATATAAAATTCAGAAATATTAGTGAAAATTTCCTGGAAATGCTAGACAATCATAACAGCCTTTAAGGACACAGGATTGATATACAATTTTGATATACTTTTCCATATATGAACGGTGAGCAAACAGAATTTGAAATTAAAAACAATATCTTTTATATTAGCCCCTCTGAAATGAAACAACTAAAAATCTAACAAAATAGGTACAAGCTCTATTCAAGAACAACTATAAAATTCTGTTGAAATATCAAGGAAGAATTAAATAAATTGAGAGATATTTGAGGTTTGTGGATAAAAACACTCAATATTGTCAAGCTTTCAGTTCTTCCTGACTTGATCTATAGATTCAATGTAAACCCAATCAAAATCTCAGCAGGTTATTTTGTGGATATTGACAAAGTGATTCTAGAGTTTATGTACTGAGAAAAAAAGACCTCAAATAGTCAACACAATATTGAAGGAGAAAGTTGAAGGACTGACTACCCAACTTCATGACTTACTATAATGCTGCAGTAATCAATAAAGTATGTTTTGGCAAAAGAATGGGCAAAAAAGATCAATAAAACAGAACTGAGAAAATAAAAGTATACTCACATAAGTATAGTTGACTGATCTTTGACAAAGGAGTGAAGGCAATAAAATGGGGGAAAATGAATGATGTTTTCAATAGATGATGCTGGACTAAATGGACATCCACATGTAAAAATATGTATAAAGACACAAATTGATGTCCTTCCCAGAACCCAACTTGAAATGATCACAGACCTAAATGTAAAGCACAAACCTATAAAATTTTTATAAGATAGCATAGGATATTATCTACATGACTTAGTTTCTCAATGACTTTGTAGATATGACATGAAAACCATGATCCATTAATAAAATAATGGACAAGATGGACTTCATTAAAACTTAATGTTTTTCCTTTGTTAAAACAGTATCAAGATAATAAAACGACAAGCCACAGGCTAGAATGTTCTTGGGAGAATTGGACATGACTACCATATAATTTGAGACCACACATAAATGATGGTGTTTATGTCAACTTACTCAGTGGAAAATAATGAATACAAGAAACTAGCTGGGACTACCTATTTTAATATTTTCAACATTTGTGAGGCTATGTATTCACTGGGCCAAATAAATAGCACGATGTTCACTGAAGGGTTTTGATAGAACCCTCTCAGGAATTCAGCCTGCTATGGTCAATAGAATTGAATGGTGAGAAGTTGTGGCATTTACATTTTAACAGGAATAATTTTAGTGCTCGTAAAGACTTTCAATAATGAAGCTTCTTTCATAAAAATATGATATTCATTGAAAAGCTGATGACAAAGTTGGTGTTTGTATTGCTATGGCTACTTTCCTAAAAAAATGTAAATGTAGCCATCAAGCATGGTTCAATTATTCACAATGAGTATAGACAGTGAAGAGCAATGAACCAAAAAAGAAAAAAAAGTAGGAAAACATGATCCATACTAAAGGGAAGATGATTAATGGAAAACAACCATGGGTTGATTCAGATGCTGTAATTAGCAGAGATAGATTTTACAGCAGCTATTACAATTATTATTAATAAAGAGAAAATATTTTCTCAGTTAAGAAAAATATATCTAAGGAAAAAAATAAAACTGTAAAAAGAATCAAATGAATATTATGTAACTAAAACACTATTTGAAATTAAAGAAATCATTGAATAGGCTTAACAGAATATTGAGTATCAATAAATAATAACTTTAAATTAGATTTATAAAAATTACATAATTTGAAAAGAGTTAATTTTTAGAATGAGTAGAGATTTATGCACTTGTGGCATAATATCAAAAGGACTAAGGTATATGTAATGCTTTTCCCAAAGAAGGGGAAAGATTTTAATATAGTATGAAAATAGTAGCGCAGCAAATACTTTGGAAAAATAGTAACTGAAAAGTCCTCAGTTTGATAAAAATAAACATAAATTGAAGAAGGTCAGTAAAACTCAGGTAGTATTGATAACACACACACACACACACACACACACACACACACAAAGTACATCATAGTCAATGATAATGTGCAAATATTGAATCAATGAAATAAAACACATAGCCAAAACAATGTATGAGCTCTTACAACCCCACAACTCAATAAGGATAAGACAAATAATCCAATAAATTAACCAATATTTTTAAGTCAAAACTTCACAAAGGATTATATACATAGAGTTAATAAACATAAAATGATCAATATCACTAGTCATCAAGGAAATACAAGTTAAAATTATAATGCAATACCACTGTATAATCACCAGGACAGCTAAAATTAAAGAGTCTACACTGAATGCTAAGGAGGGGTGACTGAGCAAACCTCCTACTATGTCACTGGAATGTAAAATTGTACAACTACTTTAAAAAATTAGATGTAAAATGTTTTAGACTCCTACTCCCAACCCCATTTTGTTTCCTTTCTCCATTTATACCACATGTAGATACCTTTTTTTTGCAGTGGCAACTCTGCTCACTATTTGCTCCTTAAAAAAGTAACTAAATTCCTTAATGCTCTATTATCTGGACACATTTTATCTTTTGCTTCAAATAGTTTCCATTCTAGTCAATGTGATTTGTTAAATTCATTATTAGGACTATTTATATTGCCAATCAATGTGTGGGACCTCGATCTCAAATTTCTTTCTATGAAAACTGATATGTACTTATAGAAGGGTTGAACTATACAATGACTGTACATATGTAATCAATTAATTAAATAAGAAGGATTGGAGGAAAAAGGATTGGATTGTAGTGTGTTATAAACCAAACACACACTTCCCTGTTCTACTAATTCTTTTGAATGTAAATTCATAAATAGTCTGATGCAAGAATGTCCACAGTGGCTTAGTTTTTTGACTGCCCAAAGCTTGAAACAGCCAGGTTTTTATCAATAGGAAAATGAATAAACAAAATCTGGAGTATTAACACATTGGGAAACTATTCAGTAGTAAAAATGGATGAACTGCTGCTACGTGCAACAAAAAATGAAAAGCAAAAGCATGAGCTGGATGGAGCACATGGGGTAGGATTATACTGACAGGAAGCGCTAAGATGAACAAAATAGATAGCAGTTAATGGGTCCCAGAAATTAGTACCAGAGAAGTGGAGCCTTATGATGAGAAATACCTATAAATGTTGATGTGGTGGTGCACGCTTGTAATCCCAGTATTTTGGGAGGTGGGGACCGGAGGATCCAGGTTTGCGGCCAGCCTCAGCTCTCTCTCTCTCTCTCTGTCTCTCTCTCCCTCTCCCTGTCTCTCTCTCTCTCTCTCTCTCTCTCTCTCTCTCTCTCTCCCTACCTAGTGAGGCCCTCCGCAACTTTGTGAGACCCGGTTTCAAAATAAAGTATAAAAAAATAGGG
>PVJS01046501.1:0-15799 GCA_004027185.1 Glis glis
AAAAAAAAAAAAAAAAGAAAAATTTAAAATAAAGCTATGAAATACATTTAAAAGCTTAAATGAAATGGACAAGTTCCTTGAAAGGTAAACATTATCACCACTGACTCAAGGAAAAAATAAAAAACTTAATAGTGCTCTACATGTTAATGAAATTAAATTCATAATTAAAAACCTTCCCACAAAGAAAGCTTCAGGTTCAGATTGCTTCACTATTGTATTTAAACAAGTTCTTAAGAAAGAAGTTATACCAATCTTACATAAAGTCTTCCAGGTATAGAAGAAAAAGAGTTTCTTTTTAATTCATTTCATTAAGTTGACATAACCCTGTTACCAAAACCAAAGAAAATGCAAAGGAGCCAGGCATGGTGGTGCACGCCTATAATCCCAGTGCTTGGGAGACTGAGACAGGAGGATTGCAGGTTCGAGGCCAACCTCAGCAATTTAGTGAGACTCTCAGCAACCTAGTGAGACCCTGTTTCAAAGTAAAACATAAAATAGGGTGGGGAGTGTAACTCAGAGATAGAACGCCTCTGGGTTCAATCCCCAGTACCACTAAATAAATAAATAGAACTAGCGAGCTGGAGATGTGGCTCAGAGGTAGAATGCCCATGGGTTCAATCCCCAGTGCCAAAAAAGAAAAAGAAAAGAAAAGAACAGAGAGATAGAGAGAGAAATAGAGAGAGAGACAGACAGGAGAGACAATGCAAGGGGGGTGGGAGGGAACAGATAATCCAGGTGTCAATGGATAATGTGTCTCTTATTAACAGACACAAACATAAGCCAAAATTTAGCCAATAAAATCTAGTTCTTTGTGTGTTTATACAAAGTGAGCACATATGAGTTACATTAAAATTGAAAGGTTCAGCTGGGCATGGTGGCACACGCTTGTAATCCCAGTACTTGGGAGGCTGAGACAGGAGGATCGCAGGTTCACTGCCAGCCTCAGCTACTTAGTGAGGCCCTCTGCAACTTAGTGAGACCCTGTTTCAAAATAAAGAATAAAAAATAGGGCCTGGGGTGTAGCTTGGAGGTAGAATGCCTCTGGGTTCAATCCCTAGTACCACTAAATAAATAAATAAATAAATACATAAACATTGAAAGGTTGATTTAATATTTGAAAATCAATATAATTTACCATATTTTTAGCAGAGAAAACCATATGATGTGTCAAGAGATACAGAATAAGCACTTGACAAAATATGACATTTTTATATATATAAAAAGATTAGTAAACTAGGAAAAGAAGGAAATTTTTTGGTTAAGGTCATTTAAAAACCTATCATTAACATCATACATAATGAGGAAAGATTAAATGTTTTTCCCACAGGATCAGAAATAAGGCCAGGATGCCCACTCTCACGATTTCAATTCAGTGTCGCCCTGCGGGTTCTGGTTAGTACAAGGAGACAAGGAAAAGGAAGCAAAGGAGTACAGATGGGAAGGAGCAGTGAACGTGGGCTTTGTCCACAGGTGACACGGTCATATACATAGACATTCCTATAGACTACTAAAAAGTTTAGCAAGGTCATAGGACACAAGGTCTACATATAAAATTCAATTTTGTCGTTAATGTCCTAGTAATGACAATTGGATATTAAAATTAAAAATATCATATACAATAGCATCCCAAAGCATAAAAAACTTTTTTTTTTTTTTTTGCGGTACCAGGGATTGAGCCCAGGGGCGTTCTACCTCCGCACTACACCCCGGCCCTTTTTTTTTATACTTTTTTTTATTTTGAAACCGGGTCTCACAAAGTTGCGGAGGGCCTCACTAGGTAGAGAGAGAGAGAGAGAAAGAGAAAGAGAGAGAAAGAGAGAGAGAGAGAGAGAGAGAGAGAGAGACTGGCCAAAAAGATAAAATATGTGTAAGATTGGTAGAGTGAACATTATAAAATATTGCTGAGAGAAATTAAGGAAGATCTAAATGGAGAGATGATATCAAGTTTATGAATTAGAAGACTCAGTATTGTTCAGATATCAGTTCTTCCCAAATTAACTTCTGGGTTCAATGCATCTTTTACATAGAGTTAGCACTCCCTTTAGGCAGGGGGAGTTTCCCCCTTCCAGATGGTTCTAGATGGTTCATCCATCCACTCTGCTAAACTAAAAAACCAGCATTGAGTTCATGCTCTGAAACTTATGCTGCATGTACAACATGACTTTTTAAAAACTTATTCTCCCACTAAATTTGATATTTTGGAAGCATGCTGGTCTAGATGGAATGTTTTCTTTGGTAGCAAAGGTGATCTTTCAAAATTAAATTTTATAAGATTTTTCTGGTTTCAAATTAATTCTCCATAGAAACATAAATCTATTCTTCCTTTTCATAAAACAAGTTTGATAACTGGGATCTCAATTGGCAGTGGTTGAAATCATGGTAATGTAAGGTTCTGGATATTGTTATTGGAAATAAGTTGATAACCATTATCTTATTCTTTATTGCCTTACTTTTCTTTTTTTTTTCAATAGGAAACATATAGCTTTATAAGGGAGATATCCAGCATCCACCACCTTAACCAAGTAACAAAACCAAAGTTGGCATCATTAGTGCTGGAACAACATGATTTTTATGCCTCATGATAGGACGAAAGTATGATGAACAGAGAATCAACCTTGAAGTAGTATTCCTACCAAAAATAACCATGAGAACACAGATACTCTAGGATATAAGCCGTTCTGCAAGATAATGGCCTTAAACTGAAAAGCCAGTATCCTGGGGAAATAATATTTTATTTTATTTTAATTTTTTAATAATTTTTTTTATCTTATTAGTGCATTGCAATCATATATCTTGAAGGATTTCATGGTGGTTGACGTATACATGCACTCATCGGTCAATTAGCCCTCCCCAATTCCCACCCCTCTGCCTCCCCCCTCCCTCCTTCCTGTTTTCAGGACTTTGATATCTTTGTGTGTGTCCATCCTGTGCATCAGTTTGTTTCCCTCTCCTTCCCTCCCGTCTCCCCCAGTTAGTTCGCCTTCTTCACTCATCTGAGGTTTTCTCTCTTTGTCTGTGGTCCCTCCTGTGCAGGGTTGTGGCTCATCCTCCCGGGACCTCAGCACGGGGGTACTCTGGGGAGGAGCCAAGGGCTAACCTGCCCCATGTCCCCAGCACCCTGTGGAAGGGTTCTCCGGGGGCGGGGCCGAGGGCTCACCCCCCCCCCCCGCGTCTCCAGCGCCAGGGGGAGGAATTTTCTGGGGGCAGGGCCAAGGGTTCACCTGCTTCACATCCTCAGCGCCGGGGTTCTCTGGGGACAGGGCCAAGGGCTCACCCGCCCCATGTCCCCAGTGCCGGGGATCTCTGGGGGCAGGGCCCAGGACTCTCCCACTCCGCGTCCCCAGCGCCGGGGAGGGTTTCCGGGAGCAGGGCCAAGGGCTCACCTGCCCCATGTCTCCAGCACCAGGGGTAGGGGTTCTCTAGGGGTGGGGTCGAGGGCTCACCTGCCCCACATCCTCAGTGCCAGGGAAGGGGTTCTTTGGGAGCAGGGCCAAGGACTCACCCCTCATCCCTAGTGCTGGGGGTGGGGCCGAGGGCTAGCCTGCCCTGCATCCCCAAGTGCCAGGGTGAGGGGTTCTCCGGGGGCGGGGCCAAGGGCTCGCCCACCCCACTTCACCAGCGCCAGGGGCTCTCTGGGGACGGGGCCAAGGGCTCACCTGCCCTGCGTGCCCAGTGCTGGGTGAGAGGTTCTCCAGGGGTGGGGCCGAGGGCTTATCTGCCCCACGTCCCCAGCGCTGGGGGGAGGGGATCTCTGGGAACAGGGCCGAGGGCTCGCCCACCCCGTGTCCCCAGTGCCGGGGTTCTCTGGGGGCAGGGCCAAGGGCTCACTCCCCCCTTGTCCCCAGTGCTGGGGGATCTCTGGGGGTGGGGCCGAGAGCTCGCCCGCCTGTGTTCTCTGTGCTGGGCCGCTGGGGAGATGGCCATGTCTCATCTACCTATGTCCTCAGTTCTGGAGTGTTCCAGGACGGTGTTGGGCTGCTCATTGGGGGCCGTGGCTTGCCAGCTCATGTTCTCAGAGTTGGGCTGCTCCTGTGTATGGCCACCTCATCTTTGTCTCTCCTCATCACACTTGTTGTGGGGGCAGAGGCTCATGGCCCACCCCTTGAAACCATCGTCATTGTAGGTGCGGGTCTGGATTGACTTGGGCTTCATCATGTTCCGGAGTTGGTCAGTTTCAATGGTGGTCTATAGTAGCTGGTTTCACAAGGATCTGCTGTCTCTTTGCTGTTGGTCTCCAGGAGTTGTGGTGTAGGCATGGCCCCACATTCTCAATGCTGAGTGCTCCAGGGGGCCATGCCATATTCATCTAGGTCCTCAGTGCTGTGGTGTTCTGCGCCAGTGCTAGGCTACTCCAGGGGAGCCGTGTTTCACCCGCTCTTTTTCTCAGTGTTGGGGTGCTCCTGTGCCTGATTGCCTCATCTATGTCTCTCTGCATCACTTTCTTTGTGGGGGCTGAGATTCACGTCTCACCCTTTGCAGTTGCTGCCGTTGTAGGTGTGGACTTGGGCTTCATCATGATCTGATGTCGATTGCTTTTGATGGTGGACTATAATTGCTGGTTTCACAAGAATCAGCTGTTTCTTTGCTGGAGGATTCCGGGAGCCACGGTGTTGGCATGGCTCAGCCAAGATGGCACCTGCACCTTTGTCTCCGCTCTCCACTTAACAGGTGAAATGCTTTGAGCTCCCTACCTCCCTCCGCTCCTTCCACTGACTCACAGTCCGCTGCACTTTGGCTCTCATTATTTTGTTGAGTTTGGCTGTCCTCCTCTTCTTGTCAAGAAGCAGTCTTCACACCAGCCAACCTCTGACTCTCGCAGCATCGGTGACATGCTGCCTCTCGCTTTCTCACCATCTTGGTTCTCCCCTGTAAGACCTCTTTGGCTCTGGCCAGCTCCTGCTCCTTCTGTGCCAACTGGACCCTGGCCTTCATGGCCGAGAGGACCTCAGCAGCCTTGCCGCCCTGCGACTCCTCCATGTCCTTGGCCAACATCTCCTTCATCTGCTTCCTGGAGCCAGCACACCTCTTCCCGCAGGAGCACGGGCTGGCCACAGATGCCATCTGCTAGAGCAGGGGGTGTCCCGGCATGGGGCCGATCGCCGGGCCCCGCTGCATCTGCACACGGCTCTCAGGCTGCAGGCCCGGTGGTCACATGGGCCCCACCCAAATATATTTTTGAAAATGGCTGAAAGACCTCTGGGCACCAGGGTGTGGGCAGGAGAGGGTGCTGGGGAGCGGTGAGCTGTCTCTGTGCTGGGCTAAGCGGTGGCCAGTTCCCGGAGCTCTGCGGCTGCGGCCACAGTGGCGCCTTCTTCCTTGTCCTCTTCGTGGGCTCCGAGCCGGGACACAGCTAACGCCCCAGCCCCGCAGCCCTCCTCCCCTCCCTACTTTTCTTGTTAAGAAGCAGTCTTCCCTCCGGCCGAGTTCCGAGTTTCAGAGTGCCGGCAACACGCTTCCTCCCTTTATCTCACTCACCTGTGTTCTGTGAATCTGGTTCAACTTGGATTTCATCATAGTCTGATGTCGACTGCTTTCGATGGTGGGCTATAATCACTGGTTTCACAAGAATTAGCTGTTTCTTTGTTGGAGGATTCTGGGGGCTGCGGTGCTGGCGTGGCTCAGGCAAGATGGCCCCTTTGTCTCCGCTCTCTGCTTACGAGGTGAAATGCTTTGGTCTCCCCACTGCCCTCCGCTCTTTCCACTGCCTCTCATTCTGCTGCACTTTGCCTCTTATTGTTTTGTTGAGTTTTAGTTGCCCTTGTTTTCTCATCAAGAGCAGTCTTCCCGCCCGCTGAGCTCCGACTCTTGGAGCGTGGTGAGACACTGCCTCTTGCTATCCCGCCATCTTCTGGGTTCCTATTGCCTTACTTTTCAAAGGGTAGTTGGATCAGAAAAATGAACAACCCAAGGATACCTATTGGAAATGCAGAATCTCAGCCTCCACCCCGGATTGATTCAATCAGAATCTGTATTTAACATGATTCACAGGTGATTTGCATGTTACTTAAAATTTTAGAAGTGCTACATGTTAGTTCTCCATTACAAAGCCTCCAGCTCACCTGGGCTGGCCAACTTTTTTCTGGAGAAGAATGAAATAGCAGGGATATCATCAACGAGTATTATAATGTCAGTAGGACGACTTTCCTTCTCCAATTTAACACATAAAATCACTAGTAACTTTGATTCACTATTTTCCTATGACAGGACTTAGAAGCAAATTAACATATTATTGGGGTTTTACTAACTGTACATTTTGTATCTGACATAAAAATATGTATTTGATGTCAAATCCAAAATGTAAGGCTTGTGGAACCTCAAAATTATATATGCTGTAATGAGGTCTGTCTGTACATATAATTGGGATATAGATAATAAAAATAATTTTATAGCTGGGCATGGTGGCATACACCTGTAATCCCAGTACTTGGGAAACTGAGAAAGGAGGATTGCAGGTTGGAAGCCAACCTCAGAAATTTGGCAAGATTCTCAGCAACCTACTGAGACCCTGTCTCCAAATAAAAATAAAAAATAGGGCTGGGGGTGTAGCTCAGAGGTAGAATGCCTCTGGGTTCAATCCCTAGCACCAAAAAGAGTATATATATAAATTATGAAATTACATAAAACATATAAACTATTAAAATATAAAATTTATAATAATATATAAAATATAAAATTATATAGATAATGGCATGCCTTCTAATTTAGTAAAGAACCATTTAAAATTTATCTGTGAGGCCGGGTGTGGTGGCGCACGCTTGTAATCCCAGTACTTGGGAGGCAGAGACCGGAGGATCCGGGTTCGCGGCCAGCCTCAGCTGCTTAGTGAGGCCCTCCGCAACTTCGTGAGGACCTGGTTTCAAAATAAAGTATAAAAAATAGGGCCAGGGGTGTAGCTCGGAGGTAGAATGCCCCTGGGTTCAATCCCCGGTACCGCAAAAAATAAAATAAAATAAAATAAAATTTATCGGTGTATATCTTAGAGTCATGCACTCTCTCACTCATTATTCATCTATATGTTTATTCATTCATTCCTTGATTATCTATTAAGTGCCTACAATGTAGTAGGCACTGTATTATATATCAAAGACAAGAAGTGGAAATAAACATGGTCCCTGCCTTTGGGAAGGTACCAGTCAGGAAGGAAGTGCCATAAAGCTTTGGGTTTTACGGTAGAGGCACCTTCTGGGTCCAGGGCTGAGGGGAAAGTCAGAGAATGGAATAACCTTATTTGTTATTACCATTAGTTATAAAACATTAGGGAGGCAGAATTTTTTCCCAACAGGGAATCTTCCAAAAAATGTCACAAAGCTTTGGAAACATCTATGTCTGTTATGGGGTTTATGCTTTCTATAATGATTCAGTTACCAAAACTGAACTGGCAGCAAGAGCTCCTCAGTGGCCAAGTGATGCTGAAGATCATCTCTGACTCATCCTCGGAAGCCTTTAAGGGTCTTCCAATTGTTTTCTTAATACTCCTCTCTGGCTCCTTAAATCATAGTTGAGGCCCGGATTCTTTAGATTGAGCAGGGATTGGAAATGAAATTCTGCACCATGCACACAATTGATATAATTTCTTTTACCCAGAGTGCTGCTTGCTGTCCAATCTGGTTATCAATTCTCTTTTTCATGATTTGGCATAACAATGGAAAGAACAAGTTTAGCTGTCCCTCCTCTCTGAGTGAATCACAGTATGTGTACCAATGAAAACATTAGCTTTTTTCCCATTTTCTTTTACAACTTTTTGAAAAGTGTGTGTGTGTGTGTGTGTGTGTGTGTGTGTGTGTGTGTTACTGGGGATTGGAGCCAGGGGTGCCCCACCACTAAGCTACATCCCCAGCCCTTTTTTAATTTTTATTTTGAGACAGGGTCTTGCTAAATTGCTCCAGCTAGCCTTGAATGCGACCCTCCTGCCTCAGCCTCCCAAGTAGCTGGGATTACAGATGCATGGCCAGTTAACCAGTTTACTGAATATTTTGACAATAGATTCTTTAATAGAACACCAAAATTATGTGAATAAATGAATAAAAGTAACAATTACTGTACATATTTCATGTACCACATATTTTAATATAGTTAAATCCTTAGCACATATTCAAAAGGACTAGCATTAAAATTTGCATTAAATTTAGAATTTCTTCCATGGTGCAGTAGTCATCAAGTAACAGAGAAAGTCTGGCCCCTGTATATCCCAGTCACTATGGTGCTTTCATTGTCATAGCACAAGACAGTATTGGCTGTTTCATAGCAAAAATTAGTATGGTTATTTATTTATTTATTTATTTACTTATTGGTATTGGGTGTTGAACCCAGAGGCATTCTACTTCTGAGCTACACCTCCAGTCAGTCCTTAAATTTTTTAAAATTTTGAAACAGTGTCTCACTAAGTTGCTGAGGCTCTCACTAAGTCTCTCTCTCTATATATACATATGTATGCATGTATGTATATATATACATACACATTATCATACACAGATAATGCAAAAGAAATAAACAAAAATTATGGGAATTTTTTTCAGTACTATGGATTGAACTCAGGGGCATTCTACCTCCAAGCTACACCCCCAGCCCTATTTTTTATTCTTTATTTTGAAACAGGGTCTCACGAAGTTGCAAAGGGCCTCACTAAGTAGCTGAGGCTGGCGGCAAATCTGTGATCCTCCTGTCTCAGCCTCCCAAGTACTGGGATTTCTAGGCGCACACCACCATATCCAGCAGGAATTAAATTTAAAGTTCGATGAATTGAAAGAACGTATAATAATCACACCAAAAATCAATCTATGTGGCAGAAATGAACTTAAATGTAATGAAAAGTGGCACTCACAATTATAATAATTATTTAAACTATCTATCAAAAGTTTCATGAAAAAATGATCAATTATGAGATTTATAAGATATCTCAACGAGGTAGTTAGAAGCACAGTAGTTTAGTAGTAATGAGCCCTAGGAAGACTGGGATGATATCGAGTATGTCACATTCCCAACATGAATGAATAAAAAGATATAAAAGCATTTTTTCTGGGAATCACTTGGAATATTTATCAAGGCATCCCAAACTTGTAATCATGCTTAAGTATAATTTGGTGAAAGCTGTCTAGCTGCTAATATATCTCAGACATATGGTTATTTGATGGTCTGATTTGATTTATGGACAGATTTAATCAGAGAAAAAGAACCCAATCTTGGATGTATGGTTATTTGATGATGTAGCTTGATTTAAGGACAGATTTCATAATAGAAAGAACCCCAAATTGGCATAGGACCAAGGGCAGCGGTGGTTGAGTGATGAGCATGTGGAGGTTTATTTTACTATTCTGTCTATTCTTTTATTTGAAATTCTCTATAACAAAAGGTTAAGCAAACAAGACCAAAACCAACAGTTCTTAATATAGGTTCGACCAACCCACAGCGGGATTTCAGTGGCCCAGTAACCTTCATGAGTTTGCAAAATGTTGCATATATAAGCATATGTGCATTTTCTTCTAGGAGGAGGTCTAAAACTAATCAGATTCTAGCAATCTATGTTGCTAAAATATTAAAAACAATTGGAATAAATACTCTGCCTAACCTATAGCCAAACTTCTCTAAGGATTATTTCTTGTAACTAATTTTATAATGGAAATTGGGAAATAGAGATTTTAAGCCTCTAATCTCTCACAATGACCCTAAGTACAAACCACAAGGGTTCCTGAAATGACCATGGTAACAGAATGAGAGATAAAAGAATCTAAGTCCTTGTAAGAGAGCAGAGTTGGGAGGATTGTGGCTGCAAGTGGAACTGTGAAGGCTGTTATAATGTGCTGTAAATTTACTAAAACAGCATAATTGGGGCAATACATTAAATAAAGCAGGCGAAAGTGACATCTTATAAATCCTAAAAGAGTAATTACGAGCCTTATACAATTAGTTTCCATTTTCCATTTCTAACTCTGGAGCAGCTTATTCATCATCCCCCATTGAGCTGCTTTCAAATTCATTTGCTTTGCTGCTGTTAATAAGCATTTGAAAAAGTTTTCCACTTCCCTGCCTCCCGCTGCCTGGTTTGTCTCAGTCTGGGCTCAAATGTTCAAGACCTTTTAAATTTTGTCACTAGAAACTGTTGATTCCTCTCTGCTAAGCCCACGATGTTCTGGAAAGACAAATAGAATGAAATAGCTGTTAAAAAAATGCTGTAATACCCTCTATTCAAAAAGACGCAGGCCTGTGGTGGTTTTGTTTTTTCACAACTTCCAATATATTACATATGATTGCATTAGGAAACTTTTAACTTCTCCTCTGTTATTCACCTTGCCCCCTTTCCTTCTGCAAGTAACTGGTTTTGAATTAATAAGCAAAAATCTAAGAATATTGCTATGTGATGGTGATGATGATGATGATTGCTAATGATTGCTCAGTGCTAGGCACTTTTCTATTAATACATGCAATTCATACATCATTCCAGGAAGCAGTGTCAGAAAAATTATCTGAAACTTAGAAATCAGTAAAAGAGAACACTGAGTATCTTTGCAGGGGATTACAGGGGTTGCAACTTTGATTTTCCTTTGCCTGGACCATTTGACAACTCTGTAGATGCAGAGGTTAACTTAGAGATTTGTAGATTTGTGTCAAGATGCAGATAATTTTTATTGGGTGGGAGAGTGAAGGGTGTGTCTGTGTGTGTGTGTGCACGCATGTGTGTAAGAGAGATGTGGTGATAATCCCAAAGCTTGTGGTTTGTTGCCCTCTTGAACACTGTCTAATTTTGTTTCCAATACTGCAATCTTACCTTGACATTCATATATTAAATTGCCTGTAAATGTCTAGCTTCTCAAAGGCTCTTTGGTCCCGCCTAAATATCTTTTTGTTCACTCATTAATTAATGAGTTAAAATAAAACCTTTGCACATGTTTATTTTGTTAACCTTCTGAAAATTATGCTCTAACACTAGGCACATGACATTACATCATAACTTTTAAATGATTGCATACTATTCTTTTTTGTGAACGGCCAGTAATTTACTCAATTTATTCCACCATTGTAGGATATCAACTGCATTCAATATTTTTCCTTTTTTTTAAATTGTGGCATAGAGACTTTATCCCTATATCCATCCAGCTACTTCCTTACTTATCAGTGGTGTCATCTTTTCTTTTCTCTTCTTGATGTATTCTAATTATACATCATAGTGAGGAACAAAATGGTAAATACATGCCCACAGAATTCGTTTTGTGTTTCCCTTTGGTTTGTACCTGGCTCCCCTGCCTCCCCATTGATGGTCTTTACATCAATCCAAGTAACTTCAAGTATGAACAAAGGGTTACTGAATAGCTACCATCATCAGATCTCTCCTTCTCCTCTCCCCTCCCCCCTCCTTCTCTGGCTCCTTCTCCCCCATTCCACTAGCATCTCCCCTCATTTATCTGGTATTTTCTTCATTTCTCAGTTTCTCTTTAGCTTCCACATATGAGTGAAAACATATGGCCTTTCAATTTCTTTGACTAGCTAATCTCACTAAGCATAATGTTCTCGAGTTCCATCCGTTTTCCTGCAAATGACATAATTGTGTTATTCTTTATGGCTGAGTAGAATTCCATTGTGTGTATATACCATAATTTACTAATCCATTTTTTTTATTGATGGAGACCTAGGCTGGTTCCATAGTTTGGCTATCGTGAATTGAGCTGCTATAAACATGGAAATGCATGTGTCCCTATAGTAATCAAGTTCAATGTCTTTGGGAAGATCCCCAAAAGTTGTATGGCTGAATGGTAAGGTGGCTCCATTCCCAGTTTTTTAAGGAACCGCCATACTGATCTACATAGCGGCTGTACTAACTTGCAATCCCACCTACAGTGTATAAGAGTTCCTATTTCCCCACATCTTTGCCAGCATTTATTGTTGTTTGTCTTCTTGATGATTGCCATTCTAACTGAGGTCAGATGCAACCTCAGCATAGTTTTGATTTGCATTTCCTTGATTGCTAACGATGTCGAACATTTTTTTCATATATTTATTGGCCATTTATATTTCTCCTTTTGAGAAGTGTCTATACTGAGTTTTGTAGGATATTGATCACATTCAATATTTTTCCTTTTAAGAAAAAAACGATATATTAAATATTCTGTGGCTAAACATTTGCATTTGTTTAATTATAATCGCACAAATGGAATTTCGGAGTCATAACTATTCACATTTAAAAACTTTACATAGAGCTTGCTCAGTTGCCCTCCAGAAAGTTTGTGCCAGTTTATATTTCAGCAGAACATGAGCAAACCCACTTCCATTTCTTAGATTGTTTTTCTCCCTGATTATTCTCATTAAGAGTGAGTCATATACATAATAAAAAGGAGGAATTGATGAAATGTATAACTACACTTTTGAGGAAAGAGAATTCACAGTTGGGATAATTTGCTGCATTACATTCCAAGGGCTCATTATGTGATTTGGGAATCAGCTGAGTAGGCCTGGCAGTATTTAAATTGTTAGGAACTCTAACGAATGTGCCTGGATAGGTGCTTACTTCTGCTTTGGGTAAAGATGGGGCAATGGCTTATTCACAGACAGAATACAATTCTCTTCCTTTCTTCCTTCCTCTGTATCCAGAAAACAAAACTAGAGCTCTCCAAAACATAAATGGGTAATTAAAACTGCAAATTTTTATGTCCTAAAGCATGGTAACATTTATTTCAGTTTGGAAAACATTCACAGTATTTATTATGAATACCTAACCATGAACTTACATAAATAATTCAAAGGACATCTCATTTTAAGCAATATTATTTCCTCTCTCTACCCATATTTTATTTTTATAACAAAATTAAAACCTATTTCCTGAATTTAAATTAAAAGAAAAAAAAGCTGAGGGAATTTTTGAAAGATTTTAGTAAATATACATTTGGAAAAACATATAACATGAATTTTTTTTCTTTTCTTGGGATAGAACCTAGGAGAATTCTACCCTCAGCCCTTTTTTATTTTTTTGGAACAGAGTCTCACTAAGTTGCTTAGGGTCTCGCTGAGTTGCTGAGGTTGGCCTCAAACCTGCAATCCTCCTGTCTCAGCCTTCCAAGTACTAGAATTGCAAGTGTGTGCCACCACGCCCAGATGCAATTTCTTTTATTGAATCCATATAGAACTTCATTCTATGTACAAGGCATCAGAAATGCAAATTCTTAGCCAGGCGTGGTGGTGCACACTTGTAATCCCAGTACTTGGGAGGCTGAGACAGGAGAATCGCAGGTTCAAAGCCAGCCTTGGCAACTTAGTGAGGCTCTCAGCAACCTAATGAGACCCTGTTTCCAAATAAGGAATAAAATCGGGCTGCGGGAGTAGCTCAGAGGTAGAACACCTCTGGATTTAATCCCCAGTACAAAAAAAAATGCAAATTCTTTAAATTTGTGATTTCTTAAAGTATTCTGAAAACAACACCCAAAATATCCCTGCTACTATTATTGGTTTTACAAACTTTCAGTACTTTATGAGTATTTGTTTTAATATTTAATGTGAAATGTCAGTAAGCCCAGACAAAGAATGGGTAACTGGGAATCTATTTAGAACCCAAAGACCTAAGAGGAGGGTAGGGTCAGGGAGGGGAAGAGACACATGGAAGGAGGGGATCAGCTGGTCCAGAAACAACTGTGTTTCTTCTTGCTACTGAAGAATTTCTCATGTAGTGAAAGAATTGAAACCGGGTCTTGAGCATCTCTCCACTTCCCGGTTAGTACCAGAATGATCGCCACTTGGGAGGAAAAATATATATTTATTAGCTGATATAAACTCATCAGTGTACAGAAACTTGAATCTGAACAAACCCACTTGGAAAAATGAAAAACAAGATTCTAATAGCAAATTAGCAGCATTGGCCCATCTCTGGGACTCTTGAGGGGAGTGAGAAGCAGGCAGAAAAGAAGGCTAAGTGGGTGGTCGCTGAAGGATCCAGAGAGCCTGCTCTCTTCTCCCCTCATCTCCAACCTGATTTCAGACCCGCGTTTGCAAAGCAACACCCTCCTTATGCTGTTTCAGGAGCTGTGTGTTCCTTTTCTGTGTCTTTATGGAATTTCCGTTAAGAGCACTTAGTTCTTTCTAGTCCTTAAACATGGTCCAGGTTTTCATAAACATTAAGGTTGACAAAAACAAAAGGGCTGCCAAAGTTGTTAACCTCAGTGCTCAAATATCCAGCTGTTGGGGAATATTTACCAGAAGTTTATTCTAATGAGTCAGGCCACTTTGGCACAGGTTATAGGTGTCCTCAAAGAAGGATTCTTGGAAATTAGTTCAAGAATATCCTCTTTGGCAACAGTGCCAGACTTCAGGCAAAAGTGAGACATTAAAGATTTATTTCTTTTTTTTTATTGGGTGCATTGTAATTTTACATCATATTGGGGTACAGAGTGTTTGAAAAATATATGCACAGCATTCTTGTTGCTTTCCCCACAGGATCCCCCTCACCCTCACCCCTAAAGATTTATTTCTAATTGAAATATTTGAAGACAAAAGGACAGATGTGGTTAGAAATAACAACTAAGTCCAGAGCAAGGTTAAAATAGCAAAAAGTTTGAGGGGTTGAGCTTTCTGCCTGTAATAAAATAGAGTTTGGAAACACAGAAGTGTAGTCTTTTTTCTTTTTCTTTTGTGGTACTGGGGATGGAACCCAGGGACATTCTACCTCCTAGCTACACCGCCAGCCCTATTTTTTATTTTTTATTTTGAAACATTCTCTCTAAATTGCAGAGGGCCTCACTAAGTAGCTGAGGCTAGCCGCGAACCTGTGATCCTCCTGTCTCAGCCTCCCAAGTACTGGGATTATAAGTGTGCGCCACCATGCCCAGCTCAGAAGTGTAATTTCAAGGTGGTGAACAGGTTAAGTCAGTGAGAAAAAATTCTTTGAGGTTTAAAATCCAGACTTTACCCAACCAACACTAATTGCAAGACCTCTGCATACTCCAATTCCCATGAAACCCAGGATTTCCCCAGCCTCCTCCACCTGACTTCCCTGAGGAAGTCCTTCTCTGTGAAGTTCAGTGTTTACCCAAGGACCAGCCAGTATTCCAGTCCAGCACCTGGGTATAGTCTCAGATAGGATGAGCCCTGGGATCCAGAAAACTCCTGCAGCTGACCGTGTTGGGTGGGCTGGATGTTGCTATTGTGACACTTACCTGAAGCACAGTAGTAGGATAGTCACAAGAAGAGACTGACGGGAGACACTGGGCTAACCCAGACTCCTGAAGGCTTTCTCTGAATGGAACTACTATAGAAGAGTTTGTTCTCTGGAGCTTTTAAAATACAGTGATTTGTACTGGGATTAGGTCAGCGTGGGATTTGCCTCCGTGAGAGAAGTGATAAAAGTTGAGATGACGTTGTCCCATGTATTTCCAAGTATGTTTTCTGTTTTAGGTCAACATCAGATTTAACTTTAGTTCTAGACAGTTGAACAATTTGTTTAATTTCATGATTGAGTAGTATACTGCCTTTCTAGTTAAATAGAAAACAAGTGTGAGGAATGGAGAGTGGAAGCTAATTGGTATCTTTCAGATGGCTGTGGTGGAGAAGACAAGTATGGCTGGGAGGGTGTGGTCAAGAGTTGCCTGGTGTGATGGCACATGCCTATAATCCCAGAATATGGGAGGCTGAGACAGGAGGATTGCAGGTTCAAGGCCGGCCTCAGCAACTTAGTGAGACTCTCAGCAACCTAGCAAGACCCTGTTTCAAAATTTTAAAATAAGGGCTGGGGGTGTAGCTTGGAGGTAGAACACCCCTGGGCTCAATCCCCCTAAAAAAAGAGTCCTTGGGAGTCACAGAAAAGCCCCCTGTTAGTGCCAGTGAG
>PVJS01046502.1:0-15802 GCA_004027185.1 Glis glis
CAGCCACAAAGAAGAACAAAATCACATCATTTGCAGGGAAATGGAGAGAACTAGAGAACATCATGCTAAGCGATATTAGTAAGACACTAAGAGTAAAAAATCGGATGTTCCCCCTAATCTGTGGGAGCTAGATAGAATGGGACGTAGAAGGGACTTAGAAGGGAAGAAGAAGAAATCTTTAGATGGACAAAAAAAAAAAAAAAGAAGAAGGTGACCTAACTGAGGGAGTTGGGCGGGGAGTGGAAGGAAAAACACTATAGCACATGATGTACATACACAAACCTATAAGACTCAATCACTATCTGGAGCATGAGGGGGAGGGAATAGGGTGGGATTGGAGGGAGGGCTAAATGTGCAATGTGTGCATGTATGATGTTCATACCCTGACATACATCAAAATGTATAATTACAATTTACAATGCACCAATAAATGAACATAAAAAGTTAAAAAAAATCAAATAGTTTTTACTTTTCAAATGAGAATAATGATACAATATTAAAAATCCTAATATCAATGTCAAAGTAACCAACTTTAGAAGAAATAAATAGGACAAGAGAAACTGAGTGGATGCATTTAAATGGATTGGAAAAAAATGAATTATAATGTGTTCCCAAAGTACAGGAAATTACTCACACAGATCACTTATGTATATTTTTCTTTGAGTCCCTGAAGCAATTACAAAAGAAAAAGAAATAATTCTCTTCAAATGTTCTTTTCCTCTGCTATTACTATTATTACTTTCCCTTCAAACAGTCTTCTATACTGAAGGCTTGTTCTATTAACACTCTTACCACTTTGCCTCAAGTCAGGGCTTTACAGTGACCATTAGCATTTACCAATACCTTTACCCAGTCTCTGCTGTATGTTCATTGACATACACTCCCACAGACCCCCATTAGGAAGAAGCGATGATAATAATATTAATACCTACTCCTAAAACAACCATTGCATTGCACATGTTATCGCCTTTGATCTCTCAGCAGTCATGGAAGTAGGCAAGGAGAGCATTCTTGTCTTAGTTTGTGAATTGCTAGTTTGCCAGCTTCTCCAGCCTTTCTAAATAAAATAAGCAGAGAATTCTCTCCCACAAGTGCAGAAAGTTCAGATCTGCCCTAGCCCCAATCAGGTTGTGAGCCAATTGCCATCCACAAGAGCAGCAGCTACTCTTATAACCTTAGGACTTGCTCACTTCCATTTCAGAACAAATGCAGTAGACCTTTGCTTTGCTCTTTCTCATGAGGTTCCTAGCGCCAACATATTCCATCGGGCTTCCCTTTTTTTATATAATTGAACTATGATTCACTTTGGAGCTAGGTCTGAATACCCTCATAGACCCCACCTGATGGAGTAATTACCCATCCCTTTTTTCTTCTGTTAACCTGCAACTCTCTGTCAGCCACATTCACCCACATCACTGTCCATCCCCTGGATGGTGCTCTTGCCCACTCACCACCTCCTTTCTCTAACTCCACCTCCACTTCACATCCTTACATACAAGACTCTGTTTTTTATTTTCTTTTAATCTTTTCCTTTTTTGTTTTCTTTTTGGACTTTAGGCTACAGTAAACATAGTTGATAGCCATAAGCCAATGTGTATACAAAATACAAACACATACATACACATTTAAATATAGGATTTAGGAAGCAATACTGACCTGTGGCAAAGGAATTTGCCAAGTAAATTGATGAGTGTCAGGACTTTGAATTTTCTGTTCTGTTATGTTTTATGCTCATATTCTCTCTTATTTCATTTAAGAAATATGATTAAAATCATATAATTTGTTTCATTAATTGATATAGCCCTTGTATCTCAGCAGTTACTGGCACATAGCAGACAGGCAAACATTTGCTGAATCAATCAAGGAATCAATTAATCTTTGGAAAAGGCTTAGGAAGTTGCTACTCATTTATGGTGTTTTCTTTCATTCAATAAGCATGTGATGAATACCTATTATATGTTAGTCCCTCTGCTTGTTCCTGTTTACATTTTACAATTGATTCAAAGTCCCTATTTTTAAGAATCTCTCAGCCTAGTAGAATATGTTTCTGAGTGTTAAAGGATTTAAATGAAAGATTAATATCTAGCCCTTATAATACCTGAAGCTAACATGTAACATGCATGTTAATTTTCTCCTTGTCAATCAATACACAAATATTTAAATGGCACCTGGAATGTGCCAAGCACTGTTCTAAGATCTGGAGACAGAATGATAAACAAGAAAAATTGCCTATCTTCAAGGAGCTCACATTCAGTGGGGCAGGATAGAAATGAAATATAAACAGATGAGATAATATTGATGGTATTAAGTACTATATAAAATAAAACATGATGAACAGATAGATAATAACTGGGGATGCAGGTTCAAGGGAAGAGAGAGTTCTACCTTATCACAGCTTCTAAAATCTTAAGGCAAAGGGAAACTGAAGTATAAGGGGAGCCATAGCAGGTAGAGGCAAAAGGCTACCCTTCCCTATCTCAGCTTATGAAGACAAGCTGCTTGCAAATGTCAAGGTTTGGAAGAGAATAAAACTTTCACTACCGCTGCTCCTTGATGTTCTGTGAAGTAAAATAAAAAAATCTCAAAATTTTAAGATGAGGAAGAAAAGAAACAGAACTTTGCCTCATTAAGCAACCAAGGTTAGTACAAAATATTTTGGTGAAAAGGAGGACAGGGTATTAAATTGAACCTATGTTTAAAGGAAAATGATTGCTATGACATGCATTTCTCATATCAGAGCAATTTAGATAGGAAATAACTGGTAAGCAAGCATTCTGTATTATAAATGAAAAAATCCTGAAAGGATTATTGTTGTCTTTTTCACTGAACACATCAGCAGGAAAATTATTCAGCCCCAGGCAGAGGAAACAAATATCATCAAGTACAACAGGGTTGCAGTTTGGATCCTTGTGCTATCCTCAAGGACTGTCATGTTTTCAATACTCATTTCTTTGTATGTCGCCTTTCAGTACAAGTCTTTATGTCTTGTATGCACTCAGTCTGCTCAGCCTTTGATTGCCACCATTGTGAACTTCGAGAATCTTAAGCATACCAGGGACAACTGCCTTTCCTCTTATGATGCAAAAGCTGAAAATACATACAACCGAAACAAATTTGGAGTAGATTTACAATACTAGACTGTTTCTATATTCACAACACTTAGAATGAGATTTTATTTTCATAGATGTCAGAAGTAAACAATGTTAAGTATACATAGGACAAGATTGCAGTTAGTAAGGTCTCAGTAAAAACAAGCTGAACAGTGGGGGTGGAGGGATCATAAAGCTATTCTGTGGTGAACTATCCTGTCAGAGAAGGGGAACAGAAACACATTCTTTTAAAATCTTGTCCCCACTCTTTGCCTTCTCTGCTTATATGACAGTGTTTCTGACCCTAGAGGTTTATTTTCCAGCCTCTCAAGTTAGCAAAACTCTGACTGCATTGGGTCAATGGGAGACTCTGGTAGGAGACAAGGGAGGAAGAGAAAGGAAGATACAGTCATTTCTTTTATTTTCCTCCAATTTTTATCACTACTTTAGAGTGCTATTTCCAGTAATGCCTATATCTCCTCTGTGGTTATGACTCTTACAGGACAGGACTGCCTGATTCCAGCTACTGTAGGTAAACCTTCTCCTTAGAACAGGGCTATTTCTTTTTAAGCTCTAGTCAAATAGAACTAGTGACTCCCCATGGTTACAAATACAGGTTGAGTGTCTCTTATCTGACATGCTCAGGACCAGAAATATTTTGGATTATGGAATACTTACATATGTGTAAGGAGGTATCTTGGGGGATGGAACCAAATCTAAACATGGGATTTTATACACATACCCTGAAGGTAATTTTAGGCAGTATTTCTAGTGCACTTGCCTTTTGGCTGTGACCTGTCATATGAGGCCAAGTGTGGAAATTTCTACTTGCGATGTCATATCAGTGCTCAGAACATTTTGGATTTTGGAGGATTTCAGATGTCAGTTTTGGGTTAAGGACAGATTGGGTTAAGGACCAACCTGTGTCTGTGGCTGTCTCATTGTCCCTATTTTCTTGCTCAGGTTTTCTTCACCAGTGTGATCACATTCCCTTTACTAAGTTCTCTCTGCCTTAAATTCGTTGATTTCATTTTCCTCATTACAAATTGAAGAATACATGCAATATTTGACCACTCCATGCACATGTGAAATATTAAAATGTTAGGATGTCTGCACTGAAGTACAGTAATGTGTCAATAACGATGGGACTCTATTCTGTGAAGCCTGTTGACAGGCAGTTTTGTGATTACATAAGTATCATAGAGAGTACACGTACAACACAAACTAAGACATCATTAGGGAACCTTAGTCATATATATGCCGCCCCTCCTTGACCAAAATGGTGTCTTATGGCATATGACTGTATTGTCTTCTCATCAATCTAGTCATAAATACATATCCTCTTATTTTTCCCCTTGGTCAAATTTTAAGGGAAGTTAAATATTTATTTAAATATTCTATAAAACCTTCTAACAAAATTATTTCATAATAATTTCTGAGGGAGAGGCTTTCTTATTCCTGTGTAACATTTACTTAAAAATTCTAGTAAATCTTTAGCCAGGCATGTTGGTGCACACCTGTAATCCCAGTACCTGGGAGGCTGAGACAGTAGGATCACAGGTTTAAGACCAGCCTCAGCAACTTAATGAGTGTATTTGGTCAGGGTTCACTAGACTAACAGAATTCACAGAATGAGTATATGGAAAAAGGGATTTATCAGATCAGCTTACAATGTAGTCCCGAGTTCCGACTGCACGTGGAAAGTCAGAGGAACCAGTAGCTGGTTGAGCGGTCTAAGAGCTCTTTGGAGAAACGATGGTGAAGTTTCAGTTCGAAGGGCTGGAGGCCGACAATCTCAGACGAGAGCAGAAGATCAAGAAGCTCTTCAGAGAAACTGCGAAGTTGGAGGCCAACGATCTCAGACGAGAGCAGATGCGTTTTCTTCGGAAAGAGTCGCGCATCCCTCTACGAGGCTTTCTCCTTCTTTTATCTAAGTCCTGCACCTATAAGAACCCTGCTGCCTACATTTAGGGCAGGACTTTCTGTTTAATCTGCTGTTATACACTCAAAGTCACATGAACTTGGGTGTGTCATGATCCGGTCAAGTTGACAAATTAGATTAACTATCACAATGAGACATGCTTTCAAAATAAAAAATTAAATAGGGATCAGAGTGTAACTCAGAGGTAGAATTACTCTTGATTTGATCCCCAATACAAAAAAAATTCTACTAAATCTCTGTTGTTCCTCTCTCCAAACCAACTCCTAACTCCTTCTTGTAGAAAGGACATAATCACCCTTCTTGGCATTCTCTTGGAATTTCTATTTTCTGTTGCAATTTATTCTCCACACTTGGTTGATGCAAGCTAGGCAGAAGAAAAGAACAGAGGAGAGGAAAGGAGAGGAGAGGGGAGGAGAGGAGAGGAGAGGAAAATGCTTTTGGGCAAAGTGTAGGACATAGGAATTCTCTTATTCTGGCTGCTTATCACTTTATGAAGAAAACTAGTCTGCAGTACAAAGTGATGAAGCAATATTAAAAGAGAAATAGAAATGAGAAATAAACTTAAACATTCTCCTTGCAGTTCTTTTCTGTCAACTCTCATTCCTGTCCTTCCTATCTATATTTGTTAATATATATATATATATATATATATATATATGCTTGTATATATACATATTAATTTGAATAATTGGAGATGTACTCTGAGCCAATATAATCACTTTTGATTAAGCTTGGGTGAGTTCATTTTCTGACATTTGCAACCTACAATGTCTTACGTAATATGCATATCATTTTATTATATTGTATTAAAATGTCATACTGTTAAACCTGCTCCTTGAAACAAGGACATTCCTTGTGTTTGGGTAATAAAGCCTCACAAAGAAGGTAAATTATTCTTGTTGCCTAGAATTCATTCTTAAAGGATCGAATCCAAGATACCAACCAAAATTGGAAGCAAAAGCTACAGGTAGACTGCAGATAGAAGTTAGCCTCTTAGTGTTGACCCGGAATAAATCAAAATGTCTTACCCCATACTGGGGGTGAATTTTAAGAGAGTATCAAGACAGACAATGAGCTAGAAAGTGAAGAAATCAGGAAAATATCGAGAAGATTGAGCCAGCCCTTTCGGGATGTAGTGTAAATGTTGAAAAGCAACGGGTGGAGTAGGATTAGTAACTGAGTCTTCTGAATAAATGAACTGAGAATAATACAAAACCTTGCGATGTGAAATTGTAGCCCTTTTATGTTTCTTTTAATGTGTTTATTTCTCTCCTGTGTCTCCTTCTATGACTGAGATAGATGACTCCAAGAACAAAGTGGGATTCTGTTGACAGAGATAGCATGGCAGGCCAGAACTGGAGCTGCCCTTGAAATGTCTCCTTTATTTTCTTATATATTTGACTTAAGTCCTAGATGTTCATAAAATAGCAATGTGGAGAATTAGTCAAATTGTGTTTTCTTTTTTTTTTTTTTTTGCGGTACCGGGGATTGAACCCAAGGGAGTTCTACCTCCACGCTATACCCCCGGCCCTATTTTTTTTATACTTTATTTTGAAACCGGGTCTCAAGAAGTTGCGGAGGGCCTCACTAGGTAGAGAGAGAGAGAGAGAGAGCTGAGGCTGGCCGCGAACCTGGATCCTCCGGTCTCCGCCTCCCAAATTACTGGGATTACAAGCGTGTGCCACCACGCTCGGCTCAAATTGTGTTTTCTTAATAATAAAAAGTGCAATATCAAATATTTTTGAGCATGAGATGGTTTGATTTAAAAACTACATTAAAGTTCTTGTTTAACATCCGGGTGTGGTGGCGCACGCTTGTAATCCCAGTACTTTGGGAGGCAGAGACCGGAGGATCCAGGTTTGCGGCCAGCCTCAGCTCTCTCTCTCTCTCTCTCTCTCCCTGTCTCTCTCTCTCTCTCTCTCTCTACTTAGTGAGGCCTCCGCAACTTTGTGAGACCCGGTTTCAAAATAAAGTATAAAAAATAGGGCTTGGGATGTAGCACGGAGGTAGAACGCCCCTGGGTTCAATCCCCGGTACCGCAAAAAAAAAAAAAAAAGAAAGAAAGAAATAAAGTCAGGACTGGTGGCACATGCCTGTAGTTCTAGTACTGCTGAGACAGGAGGATCACAGGTTTGAGGCCAGCCTCCCCAGTTCAGAGAGACCCTGTTTCAAAATAAAAAATGAAGAGGACTGGGAATGTACCTCAAAGGTAGAATGCCCCTGAGTTCAATCCCCAGTACAAAAACAAACAAACAAACAAATAGATAAATGAATAAATATAAGACGGTCTGAGGGCATAGCTCAGGGATAGAACAACACTGGGTTCAATCCCTATTACCATATTAAAAAAGTTTTCTTTTTTTTTCAAACTGGTCAATTTAATCAACTTAAAATTTTAAAATATCTCAGTGAATGGATGTATCTAGTACTGAGAGCAAACAGATTTTAACCAAGAAGAGGAGTGGTAGTAAAGGAAGAGGGTAAGCTCCTGGTTAGGTTCTCAAACCTCAATCTCATATGTTTTCATACTACCAATGCTATTGTTGATTCTAGATTTTTCCCATTTTATAAACATATTTAAGGTATGTTTTTTCAAAATGCTACAAAAGAAACCACTATTGATTGCAAATTTCCTTTCATTTTTATACTTTTGTTGGTGCATTTTAATTGTACATCATAGTAAGGTTCAAAGTTATACAAACAAACATGCTCACAAATCTTGGTGTATTTCCCTTCAGGTTCCACCCTGATACCTACCTGTCATGCATATTAGTGAGATTGGTAGAGACACCTTCATACAAGGGCATAGCACAATTTAATCTGTTTTTTCATCAGTTCTTTTTCCACTCTCCGTTTCCCTACTCCTATCCCCTTCCACTATTCTGGTCACTCTCCTCATGATCCAAATTTCTTTTTTGTTTCCTATTTTCAATCTAGCTTCCACATATGAGAGAAAACATCTGACCCTTCACTTTCTGAGACTGGCTGATCTCACTTAGCATAATATTCTATACTTTAATCCGTTTTCCTACAAATAACATAATTTTGTTGTTCTTTGTGGGTGAATACATTTCCATTGTATATATGTGCCACATTTTTGTTATCCACTCATTTGTTGATAGACATCTAGGTTGTTTTCATAATTTGGTTATTGTGAACTGTGCTGCTATAAACATGTATACATATGTATCACTCTAGTATTCAGACTTTAATTTTTTAGGAAGATACCAAGGAGTGGTATAGCTGGGTCATATGATGGTTCAATTCCTAATCTTTTGAGGAACTTCTGTACTGATCTCCATAGTGGTTATACTAATTTACAGTCCAACCAACAGCAGTTAAGAGTTCCTAATTCCCCACATGGTTGTCAACATTTATTATTGTTTGTATTCTTGATGATTACATCTAAGTGGAGTTAGATGGAATATCAGTGTAGTTTTAATTTGCATTTCCCTGATTGCTAATTATGTTGTACACTTTTTATATATTTATTGGACATTTGTATGTCCTTTCTTGAAAAGTATCTATTCAGATCAACATATAAAGAAATTTAAAAACTTAACACAAAAAGTAAATAACCCAATAAAAATGGGCAATTGATTGTTGTTTTAAATAAAAAAATATCTTTGGCTTGGGACCAAGTTCCATTTAACTCTGAAATGTTATTCCTTATTCCACTTCCTGATGATAAATATACTCACCCATTAATTCAGTGTCTCAAATATTCCCTTTGCAGAGTTTTAATGTCTGATTGTTGCTGTAGTAAAAATAATTATACAGTTTGGACCATACTGGTCACCTCCATTTTATGTAATTTTAAAAATCATTTAACATAATTTTTAAATTATGTTCAGGACTATTCATGTAAATGATTTCACAAGTTAAAAATATACATTTGTTAGATTCTGGTAGTGACTTCATTTGCTAAACATGACCACCATAATTACAGTAATGGTTTCCAATCCTTATTACAAACACTTTTCAGCTGCTGGTACGGTTTGCCTTGTGGCTGCTGTCAACTTTTCACGAGCTTTTCTTAACTACTGCACAATTATGTGTAGCACTGACTTATACTACTTACCTTCTTCTGCCATCTTATTACCATAACTCTTTACATCGCACTTGTGTGTTTGTATGTGACATCCATTTGTTCTAAAACATCTCAGGCACTCTTGTCAACGTGGCATATTATTGCTCTCATTGGCCTTTACCTCCTACCTCCTCCATCTTCAAGGAAAAGTGATCATATTTTTGACTATAGAAGACTGGCTCCACACTTACTTTCCATTGAATCTTTCTATTCTAACAGACCCTCTGTCCGTTTGAAGATAAAATGAACAGATGTAAAACAAAATTTCTAAAAATTAGGTGTATTACTATCCAGATTATTTACTAATTCACAAATACCTATTTAAAACCTACTTTGCATCAGGCACATTAACTGGTATTGGGGTCAAAAGCAATGTGAGTTTATATATTGACATCCGTTTTTAGGAAGCTTTGCCTGCCCCATCTTTTGTCCTGTAATGGTCAACATTATACTGATGATCTTGCTGTAGGCAAAGAGGTCATAGCTACCTAAGCAAATCTGAGGGCATTGTTTAAGTGGATTTTCAAAGAGTGATCAGCATGTGCTATGCCAAAGGAAAGAGAGGAAAATGAAATTGGAGAGTGCCTTTGGTAAAAGAAATAGCATGTCTCTTTCCTTTATTGCCAGAAGCTTTTTAATTTCATGCCATCTCATTTATTGATTCTCTGTATTATTTCCTGAGCTTTGGGGATCTATGGAGAAAGTCTCTACCAGTGCCTACATGTTGGAGAATTGGTCCTATGTTTTCTCCTAGCAATTGCATAGTTTCTTATCAAATTACAAAAAATGAGGAAGTAATAAAGATGGAAGGAAGGAAGGGGAAAATGAAAAGAGAAGAGAAGAAAAGAAAATAGCAGGTCTGAAGGCCCTGATATGGAGATTTCAAGGTCTCTTAGAAGAACATTGAAAAGCCCATCAGCTGGACACAAAGGGTGAGAAGAAAGTTGAGAGAGCATCATTATGTAAAGGTGAGGAAATGGCAATGCCACAATGATCCTTGTAAAAATTCTTAGAATTTTTACTTTACATAAGCGAATTGGAGGGCATTATGAAGATATATGCCAGGAAGAGATCTGTTATTTATTAGATTAACTCTCTATGCAGTGTGGAAAAAAGAAGCAGTCTGAGAACAATAGAGCCCTTGCAATAACCCAGGTGAGAGGTGACAGTAACCTTGATCAGAATAGTGACAGTGAGATTGGAAAGAAGGAGAAGGATGTGTAATAAATTTAGAAAGGTATGAAGGTAGTGTTGTTGTGTGACATCCAGACTCATCCCCACCCTTTTCAGAAATGAAGCCATCATTCCCTCAGCTCCTAGAGGGGTTGGAAAACTGACAGCTCTCAACTGATTGCCCACCTGGAAATTGTCTCATAAAAGAAGAGACCCACCTTTCTCGAAGTCTTGACCCATCCCTGTGGCTCAAACTTCATCCACCAAAAGGTCAATGCAGAGCTATATAACTCTGGGTTGATTTGTTACACATAAAGAGTAACTAGAACAGGTCTGTTGCATCAGATACCTGTGATTTTACTTTATTAGTTCATGAACATCTTGTAAGCTACAAATCACTAATTGCAATTATAATTGCACTCAATAAAATATTTGCATCTATCATGGACCATCTACTAACTGCATAATGTTGAATGAAAAGCACTCTGAGAAGTGGTGGCTTTCCTGGCAATGAAAGGTGGTATAGTGCTGGATTTTTTTAGTGAGGTTGGGGTGTTTCCTAATTAACTTTCACTGTTTGGGAAGTTAAAAATTCCATTTATTCTGCTGCAATGGCAAAACTCTATTTATGGTCCCCAAATGCATGGAGTGTCACATTTTTCACTTGGAAACATTTTATGTGAAAGGCTAAAATGGAGCAAAAACTTAAGAATACACCATACAATGTGAAAAGAAGATAAGAAAGTAGTAACAAGGTAAAAAAAAGCTATTATAGACACTGATACTATGAAGCACTCAAATGATAAAGTGAATATATTTGTCTCTTGCTTTCCCTTCAACATCACAGTGTGGTTAAATATTTTACTCTGACTTTTAGAATGCTGAACTATGTGCCTGATAATTGGGTCAAAGTGAAAATAAATCTCCACTGAATATTGACCCCCAACTACTTGCTTCTACCCATGTTTTTATTTCCCCAGAACCTTTGCTCTTGGTTCCTGCAGGCAGGCAGTGACCCCTTTGGCTGCAAGGAGGGACTTTTCACATGCTTCTTCCATATGCTTCTCTCCACCTTTGTTCTAAAATGAGACAAGAAAGGTGTACTTTCTGAGATGAGGCCCAGTGCAAGTAGTCTTTACTTTTAAGTTTTCCAATTGCTTCTCTTTCTGGAGACATTTATTTAAGAGTGTTCTTGATTGTTATTAAATCTGGCAGCTTTGTCCTAAGTGCCTGCAGTGCACCAGTTCCTTTTGGAAACAGAAGGGGAGAGTGACTGCTGTACAGAGAATAACATCCATCTGAAATAGCACTGAGCTTTGACCTTGACAGTTTCTCGTTAGCTGCTCGGAGCATCTATTCAGAGTGGGCAGTGACTCATTGGGTCTGTCACTGCCTTCATCGTGTTTTATTAATTCGAAAACCTGGGTGCTGCAGAGCCTCTGTCTGTAATCCCTGTGTGTGTACCAGAAGAGTTCAGACTTAAGTACAGTTAACCTTCAAAATAAATTTATTTTATGCTTTTAAACATTACTTGGAGACAATAAAAGTCTGGGTGTGAAATTATATTTCTAATTGTACCGTAATGCTTATATAATCATTTGCTAGACTTGTAATGTGCAGATCCTTTTTTACTACCATTTGCAAAATCATTTATAAACTTTCCAATGATGAGAAAAATAAGAATATTCTTTTTATTTTTTCCTTTCCAGTTTCATAACAGTAGGGATTTTTTCTATATACAATTTAACTGAAGGTTTTTTAAACAAAAATAAGCATCATCAGCATATAAACAAATCATATGACATAATATATTTATCAAATAACACATACATAAATTTAATTACACCTATACCATTATATTTATTTTAACTAGTGAAGAGTTACATGATGGTAAAGCAACAAAATGCTGAAATTTTCTATTATATGTCTCCCTTATTTTATGCATAATACTTATATATACATGTGTGGTTTTTAAACTCATCATATACATATATGCTATATATTTTGAGATATTTTATTCAAAGACATGAAGGCTAATTTTTAGTAAAATTTATTTTTATTTGGGGAATAGAGTTTTGAAAACCGTGTATTATCCATTAATAAAATCTAGATTACTAAAAACCTGTTTTCACTAAGGAAAAATGCAGAAGTAAGCATTTAAACAATAAAATAAATAGTGCTACTCATCAAAAATGCTATAAGCAGTTTATATATCATTTGCATTTTCTGTCAATATTAAACATAAATAAGCACATAAGAAAAACTGAGCAGATGGCATAATTACCTGAAAAATAGATTTTATTCTCTACAAAAGGAATTTGCATCTTCTGAAATTATATCAGAATTATTGATATTATTCTTTTCAAAATCTACCTCTTTAATATCATACCTAAAGTACAATTTTAAAAATGGCATCTTAATTGAAGTTAACTTTTGCAGTGAATTTAGCATTTTATTTAAATTGCAGTTGATCATTTATTTCTTTTCAGTAGTGAGTGAGGGAAATCACACACTCCCTCTCCCACCTTATCATGTGACTATTTTGCAGCATTTTTCTTACATTGTTGTTCATCAATTGAACTAATGAACTATGAAATCAGTTATTATTCTGAGTATGTCTAAATTACAATTTTTAAATCTGTTCTTCCTTTAACCCATACAAAACTGGAAAGCATCTTCCATGAGTGCTTCAAAATAGATTAAATATGTAACAACAACATAAATACAACCGTTAGTGAGTTAGGAAGTGTAAGTCATGAGCTGACCATGTGATTCTAATGGAGGCATTGTGCTGTGTAAAGCAAGTTACGAGTAAGTGGCATTGAAAGTCCTGTGTCAGGGAGAATCTGTCCTCTGGGTCTCCACCAAACATAATTAGCTTCATGTGAAATGACTGGTTCTCAAGTTTATTATATATGAGTTTAATATACCAAATAGATAGAATATAAGAAATGATAAGTGGGAATGTTTCAAAATCTTGTATTTTTCTAGTGAACACAAAAATAGCCTATCCTGAATTCTTCTCTGTTGCCAAAAGATGAGCAATACACTTACTTTTCTCACAAGTAAGTGATTGTTTCATGAGGATTTTTTGCTTTTTTTTTCTTCTAAAGATGGGGATGGGCGGAGAGAGAGAGAGAGAAACATAGAGGCTACATTGCTGTGTTTATATTAAAGTGTGTGTGAAAGTCACACCTCCTCCATATGAAATGTTTAAATTACAAGAATCCCTGAATGATCCGTTTGGAAAACTTGACAGGTGCCTTTCAACTCACATCTAGTTTATTTGTTTTGGATAATGTGAATGCAATAGGAAAACAAATTCAACAAAGGCCCTCTGCTTGTTAAAACTTTCCATGTTTACATATTTATTTTAGGCAGCTTTTTATTATAATGCATTAATCAGGACTTCTGCAACGTTTCATCTTTTTTCTGAGTATTAGACATGATTTTTTTTTCTTTTACAAAAGTAGGATTTCCCTACAATATTTTCTTCCCACTAAAATCTATACTTAATTAAACAAAAGATCTTTTTAGCTACAGACAGCTCATTATAGACTGTTTTTGGTGGATCTGAGAAATTACAGTGTTCTTATTTAGATACTATCTCTTTAGAAAGCCCTTCTCTGACCACCTGTTCTAACATAGTCTCTTCTGTCATTCTACAACATATTATTGGGCTTTGTTCTCTGTCTAGGGATTACTATCATCTAACACATCTTTATTTAGTTTTTCCTGGTATATTTTTCTCCATCTTTTGCCCCAATCATCATAATTTCTGCACAATATCAGTGTGGCATGATTTATTTATTTGTCCATAGCACCTAGAATTATGCCAGGTACCACTAGGATTCAAGGAAAATATTCAAAAATTACGTGTAAGTATCAAGGACAAGAGGAAAATAAATAATACATACTTTGGGCATCACACCTGAGTCTGGTAATAAACTGCAAGCAAGCATGTGTGTATGTGTGGTATGTTTGTATGTGTTTCTGCTGGTTGTGTGCATGTGAGTAACTGAGTCTTAAAATGAAAACGAAGTTTCCACTTAAGCACTTTCCCAAATATGATCCCTCAAATTTCAAGTTCCTATGCAAAAGCCAGGTAGATGGGGGAGTGTGGAGATTGAGATTCAGAGAGACAGACATGGAGAACATGCATGGAATGAACGTAGAATTCAGACATTTATGAAGTAAAATTCAGTTGTATCTTTGTCTCTCCTCTGCTCCTGCCTACTCTACAATCTGGGAACATACTCTTTACATGCACAGTTCCAATTGCAGCATTTGATTTCTTCACCCCAAATGATTACTGCTCCAATTTTCCTACCATAAATATCATTTAGAGCATTTAAGGCTTAACTCAGTTGCCAGGGCTTCTCTTAGTATTTCCTAATCCTGCCAGGCTATAGCCCCAGTGTAGCACTGGCTTCATTAGACCTTGGAAGATATTGTTTAATTCATATCTGTTTTGCCCACTGGATTTTAAGGTCCTTCATTATAGGTGAATACTTTTTTGATCTTAGCAACCTGGTGCAAGAAAGGATAACAGTTAATATAATTTCCTATAAATAATGGAATGCAGTACACTGAGGTGGAAAGAATGTGGGTCGGGAAACCGCGGGGGGGGGCATTATTTGCCTGAGGGATTCTCCACATCCCTCCAAGTCAGCACACCACACACCAGCTCTGCCAGTTTTGATAAGATGCCTAAATTCCCTGAGCCTCCCTGTACTGCTTATAAATTCAGATGTCTAACATTTCCCTCTTCAAGTTTTTGTAGAAATTACATGAACAACATAATATAAAGAACTAATGTATTTTATACATTACAACTGTTATTACTAATATTTTAATAATTGCCATTTAATGGAAATCAATTTAGTTAGAATGTTGAACAAATTTAGTGATATGCAACTGTGAACTTCTTTTTTTTAACTCAATCCAGTGTGCTTATTTTCAGTCGCTGTGTAACAAATTGCCACAAACTTAGTGGCCAAAAACAATCCCCTTTTATTATCTCAAGGATCACTCCATCAGAAGCCATAGGGAGGCTTAGTGGTGTTCTCTACTCTGGTTCTCAAAAAGGCTGCATCAAGGTGTCAGGAAGTATTAGGGACTCATCTGAGGCTCAGGATTCTCTTTCAAGCTTCCTGATTATTGAAAGAATTTATACTTTATTTTTTGTAGTCCTGGGGATTGAACCCAGGGGAATTCTACCTCTGGGATACACCCCAACCCTATTTTTTATTCTTCATTTTGAAACAGGGTCTCACTAAGTTGCGGAGGGACTCACTAAGTAGCTGAGGCTGGCAGAGAACCCAGATCCTCCGGTCTCAGCCTCCCAAGTACTGGGATTACAAGCTTGCGCCACCACAGGACTCATAAAGCCTGTGTACCCAACAGCAGCAGGAAAGAATCATTCTAAATTTTCAACTGTGTGTGTGTGTGTGTGTGTTTGTGTGTGTGTGTGTGTCTGTGTGTGTGTGTGTCTGTGTGTGTGTGTGT
>PVJS01046503.1:0-15799 GCA_004027185.1 Glis glis
ACCGGGTCTCACGAAGTTGCGGAGGGCCTCACTAGGTAGAGAGAGAGAGAGAGAGAGAGAGAGAGACAGAGAGACAGAGAGAGAGAGAGAGAGAGAGAGGGAGAGAGAGAGAGAGATCGATCGGTCGATTGCTCGATCGATCGCGCGCGCGTGCATGCGCGCTGAGGTTGGCCGCGAACCCGGATCCTCCGGTCTCTGCCTCCCAAAGTACTGGGATTACAAGCGTGCGCCACCATGCCTGGCTTGATTTTATGATGTACCCTTAATGCGCCAATTATTTGTGTTCTTATATGGTTTTTTAGTCTGCATTCTCACTATTGTGATCCAAAATACATGATGACCAGAAGGTAGAAGGAATATTTATTTGCTCAAGATTCTAGAGATTTCCAGTCTATGTTAAACCAGCTTCCAAGCAGGAGCACAGGCTGCAGTCTGTCACCATCTGTGTTCTTAGTATGACCATGTTACTGCCCCTAGAATGAAGTAAAAGTTCCCTACACTTGCATTAAAATCTTAATATATAGTCATAATTAACATATTCAGTTTTATTTCTTAGTTCTCATTGAATATCCTTTATAATTTTGTATTGCTAAACTGATTGTATATTTAACTTCTCTCTGTTTCAGTAAGATTAGATCTACTTTAACTAAACGTCTAAGAATTTTCCCAAAACCAGGTGAGATTAAGATCTAGTATTTTCTACCATCATCACCACCAATCCACATTTACTCACTTTAGTACCTCACATAAAGGGAAGGTTCAAGCCGGGCGTGGTGGTGCACGCTTGTAATCCCAGTACTTTGAGAGGCGGAGACCGGAGGATCCAGGTTCACGGCCAGCCTCAGCTCTCTCTCTCTCTCTCTCTCTCTCTCTCTCCCTATCTCTCTCTCTCTCTCTCTATACCTAGTGAGGCCCTCCGCAACTTCGTGAGACCCGGTTTCAAAATAAAGTATAAAAAATAGGGCCGGGGGTGTAGCACAGAGGTAGAACACACCTGGGTTCAATCCCCAGCACCGCAAAAAAAAAAAAAGGGAAGGTTCACATGCTTGAGGACAGAGGTGAAGTTCCTACAAAAGGAGACATCAGGATAGGCCCATAGGGATATCATGGTAAGTGCAGACAAATCATTTGTTCTTGGTTACATTCAATAGCACATTTCTTTCTGTCTTCTTTTCATTTTCAATCTCTTCATTTGTTTCAATACTAACTCTTCACAATTTACAAATTCCTATTAAAGTGCAAATTCTTATTCTTATTCTCTTTTTCAAAGCGATGCGAGTGTTGGAAATTTATCCTACTAAAATGAGCATGTAAGTTTGCAAATGTATACAAATATTTGATTTCAGCTGTATTCGTCTCCAGTATTATCCATTGCAGAAGGTATCTTAGAAGTAGGAGGGCTTCAAAGATAGTTTGATTCAACAACTTAAAAAATGTCATCTCTTTGCCTACTGCTTTCACAACAGGGAGCCTTAGCCTAAGGAACAAGCCTTGTAATAAGAATTGACTCTCAGATTGACATTCTCCCTGGTATATAAATTTTTAGAGAAAAATAAAGTCATTTCAGGAAATTTATTGGAAAGGATCTTTCCCAGATGCCACCAGAGGATATGTTATAGTGTCTGCTTAACTGAAAGCAGTCACTACACTCCCAATGAATTGAAAGTATTATTTTCCAATTGTAATTGTATTACTTTACAATTAAGTTACAAGGTGGACCATCAGAGCAAGGAGGGACTTTGCTTTCTAATAAGCATGACTTTCTCAAAAGGCCATTACTTGCTGACCATGTGGAGTTTGTTCTACAAACTCCATAGGTTCGAAAGTCTACTGAAATTCAAGTCCTTCATATTTAATGGGAAAGTATTTGCCCATAAACTCAGCATGTAATCCTGTAATGTTTCAATCATCTCTAGATTATGCATTGTACCTGATATAATGAAAATGCTATATAAATAGTTGTTCTACTATACTGTTTAGGGAATAACAAAAAGAAAGTTACTCCTGTACATGTTCCATATAAAAGCTGTATTTCTTTACTATCTCTGACCAGTAGTTTCTTAAATCTAAGTAGGAAGAATGAGCAAACTAATTAGCCAAATTTTTAAATTTGCTTCACTGGATTAAGATAGGATTGTTGCCAAAAGAAGAAAAAGTAGATGTCAGATGTGAAAACAATTTGTGCTACAATAATCAGGTAGGTTTGTTGCTTCATTGTCTACATAACTCTGAAAAATCAAAAGCAACCCAAATAACCATTAGTAAATGATTTTCTAAATAAAGATAGCATATTCTTCAATGAAGATAATATAAGTTCTATTTATTTACCAACATCTTACTCACCCAATAGTTATTGAAAGCCTCTGATGTTCCTGGTATTCCTGGTGCTATTTTACATACTAAGGATAAAGCAGTGAATCAAAAAGTACAAACTCAACCTTCCTGGTATACACATTGTGACTGATATGTACACACCAAAGAGAAACAGAATATGATGATATTCAGTGCAAATGCTTTGAGGAAAAGGAAACTGGACAAAGCCATGGATGCCTGGAAAGCAAAGACCTGCTTCTAACATAAAACCAAAGCAAAAATATCAAGGACCTATCAAAACATATTGCAGTTTAAAGAAAAGAGCATTCAGAAGACTCAGAGATCACTAATATATATTGAGTGTAAACAAAATACTAGTTCATGACTTGATGAGAGCCAGGGAGGCATGGCATCTTTGTAGCAAATTAAAGAAAAGGTGAAGAGGCAACTGAGTTTGAGGGAAACTGTATAGTGAAAAGAATTTTTACTTGTGATCTAATTAGAGCAAGGTAAACCCATTTATCTCTTGCTGTTGGAAACCTGGAGAGGACAAGTCAACTTAGAATATCATGTTTTGTAACCATGTTAAATGAAGTAATTTCTCTCTTTAGAAGCTTAGCTACTTAAGTAAATACACACGTTATCTGATAGGGCATATCTGCTGGGAAGTAGTTGGCACACTTCAACAGGGTATATTCCATATTCTACTTTTTAGCTCTCTCATGAAAAAATCAATAAACTTCAACACCATTTTATCTACGAAAATGTGCTATAACAAAACAAATAGGTGCTATTTCACCTATAAAACTTACTGAATCATTATTTTAATGCAAAATAGTTTCGTCTTTTATGGTAAGTAACTAGTATTTTAAATGTTTTCAAAAATAAAAAAAAATGTTTATTGTTTAGTTCATTTTCCTCTTACTTTAATACTCAGTTTACAAAGTCAGTGTGTTAAAATGATATAAATGTAAAAGTCTCCAGTGTTAGAAACACTCATTTGTTCTAAAATAACTCAGTCTATTCCCCTCAGTTTCTATTTTATGTGACTTTCAGATCCCTGTAGAGAATAAGAGTTTTCAATCATTCCTTCCTTTTTCCCTTTTTTTTTTTTCACAAACATCCAACTCCTAAAGAATATGGTAGCTCATCTTCTCCTCCATCTTACTAACTCCTCTAACTGCACTAGTTTATTCATAGGGCCTAAAATTCCTTGAACAAAGCAAACCAGTTGCCCATACATAGCATCAAACATTGTCCCAAGAGTCCATGGTGATAAGATATATATACATATTTATATGTATAAGGTTTGATATATATAATATATACATATTTTCTATATAAAACCTTAGTGACTTTTCAGAGCCTATTATTCAGTATAGAAAGGGATGAATATGAATAGTGTCTTGTCCCAAATGATGAGAGTCTCAAGATTGAGAAACTTTGACACGAACTAAGTTGCAGCAAAATTACAATTGTTTCTGAAACAAATTGTGCTTGAAATTTTGCCAACAGAAGAAACAAAAGGTATAGAAACAATCCGAGGTGTGATACTTGCCTTTAGCAGAAACAATTTTCTGGTGGGTGATGTCAGATATGTCGAATCTGAGAAAGCTATAGGTTACTTTTTGAGATTCACTCACTCTGGGTATTTGGTCCCTTCCCCATTAATTCAGATAATGCTTGCTCCAAGAACCGATTTATCGAATTTCCAGAAGTAGATCAATTTGAACCTGAGTTGACAACTCATCTGAGCTGACAGAGCTCACACTGTATCTCTTGTTATGTATTTGGAATAACAGTAGAGGATGTGGGCCTTGTCATGAGGCTGCTTGAGCGTGAATGCTATATCTTTTTTTTATCAATTTTTATTTTATTTTTTTGAAATAATATATCAATTTTTATTTTATTTTATTTTTTTTACATGTTTTATTGGTGAATGCTGTATCTACCACATCGCATCTAGGAAACAACATGAACATTATTTGACTTCTCTAAGCCTTCTGTTCCCCCAAATCGCTTAAATGGTGAACAATACAGACCAACATTTATGGTGATGTCTGTGGGGACTGAAAGAATTGGTGCATTGTTTCTACTCTCTTGGTGCCTGATACACAGGAAATATTCAATCCGCACTTGCTTTATCATCTGCCCCTGAATCTGCATTGCCTTCATAAGAACACACATTCAGAAGCCCAATTTCCTGTGTGAGAGAATCCTGACTCTCCCAGGAGCCTGCTGTGTGATTGTCATTAAGTCCCATCAGCAAAGTGGTGATGAGAAATGATTCGTATGAAGTGATTATGAAGATTAGTAAATTAAAACAAAGAACTTATCATAGGCTAGTGCCCCCTTATCCATACAAATGCACTTCAAATCCCGTGGATTCCTAAAACTGCAGGTAGTACCAAATCTCACAGTTTGCTAAACAAACATGCATATGATAAATTTTAATTTATAAAGTAGGTATATAAATAGATTAACAACTAGGTCAAAAACACATATAACAACAACATAATGTAATAAAAGTTTTTTTAAACTTCTGAATTACTCATTTCTAGACATTATTATTCAAAATTTTTTGCTTCCTAATTCACTGTGGGTAACTGAAACCATGAATAATAAAACTGCACACAAGGGGGTCTGCTAATTCCCTGAAACAGAGTAAGCACCAGATAAATGTCAGTTGGTATCATTCTTTTACTTTCCCCTTTTCATATATTTTAATTTTTATTAAGAACAGTGTTCCTTTTGTGGGGATAACATGTTTTTCCTAGTACTAATGAAAAGTTAAACTGCATGTACAAGATTAGAACAAAGAGAAGACAAAGTACATATTTGTGCAAGAGCCCATGTTAGACATCAAGGGTGCAGGTTTTAATATCTTTTGTAGGAAAAATGCATACACTTGAGACAAACAAGGACCTAAGATTTTGTCTGGGAATACAGAAACCTGGAGCTCTTTCCTGTGGCCTTACTACAACCTATTTTCCTATTATAAACACACTTCCCACCAGGTGGATTTGTGACTTTCATTCTCATAAACTTCTGAAAAAATGGAAAAATATTGCTGTTTAAATTTGGTGATGAATCATCTTCATGTGTCACATAATGGGATTCTAAATTTAGTTCTGAGATTCGCAGTGAAATCCCACTTGGCACCTGTGGACATATGTGTCAATGACAAACCTGGAGGTATAAATGCCTGTGGATGAAAAGCCTTCATCCTATTCCCATTTCAGATCTGGTGAGAGAGAAACCATGAAGACCTTCATCTTTCTTGCATTCCTGGGAGCTGCTGGTGAGTCTTTTAAATTCACAAATCAGCAGGCATCTATCCTGTATGTAAGTTTATGCAAGCAACAAGTGCTGAATGTAATCTATGTACTCAAGAAGCTTAAAAAGTTGAAACAACAGGGCCTAGTACATTGGTTTAGAGATAATTAAAGCTCCCTTTTCTCAGAAAGGTCATGGTGACCAGGAGTGGTTCAAATTAAAGGTAATAGAAATGGAAAGCTTATGTTGAACTTCATGTAAATTTAATGAAGAAGGAGAGGAAAGGAAAGGATAGTCGTTGACATGAAAATTTGAACTTAAGAGTTGAAACTAAGGATACTTGTTTTTCCTTGTGTGTGTGTGTGTGTGTGTGATGTACATATATAAGAACACAACATATTTTCACATAAATCATAAATTTAGCAATTAGATGTTTAGTGATGATGTAAGTAGAATGTGTGTTAATGTATGGAATACTACATGTTCAAAGAAAACCCCCATTAAACCTCATGAGAGACAAGAGAACATTCTAATCTTTCTGGTGAGTCTATAAAATCATCACAATTGAGCAGAAATTCCAAGATGGATATTTAACAGAGTTCTCAACTTTTCCTGTCAGTTGCTCTCCCCATTGATGATGATGATGACAAGATCATCGGGGGCTACACCTGTCCAAAAAATGCCATTCCCTACCAGGTGTCCCTGAATGTTGGTTCTCATTTATGTGGAGGCTCCCTCATCAGTGATCAGTGGGTCCTTTCTGCAGCTCACTGCTACCGATTGTAAGTGACCACTATTTACATTCCTACATACAAAATTTAATTTCTTCTTTAGCCACACCAAAGAGAAGTTAGGGTAAATTAGCATTATGCTTCATGGATTAAACATCCTAGAGACTGATTATTCCTCAAAAATTGTAGGATGTATTGTGGTACTTCCCCATAGATCAGGACCCTTAAAGTTCTACTGTGTCCTTCTAAATGATGAGACTGCAGATGTGGAAGGGAAACAGTGGATGATGAAGAATCCCTAGAAACAGCTTCAGAACATAAATCAAGACATAGTCCTAACCATTATCACTTAAACAATAAAACTGCCACATGGGAACAATACTACATCATGTTTCCAGGACAACATTAAAATAAACATAACCCTTCCTGTTCCTTTGATATTCTGCTATTACTATAACTAATGCCTCATCACACTATGATACCTGTCGATCCTAAAAAGAGGATTCATGGCAGGATCCACCAATATTCTTTTCTTTCTTTTTTTTTTTTTTTTTGCAGTACAGGGAATTGAACCCTGGGGCATTCTACCTCAGGGCTACACCCCAGCCCTATTTTTTCTTCTTTATTTTGAAACAGGGTCTTACTAAGTTGCAAAGGGCCTCACTAAGTAGCTGAGGATGGCCACAAACCCGGATCCTCAGGTCTCAGCCTCCCAAGTACTGGGATTATAAGCATGCACCACCATGCCCGGCAGACCAATACCCTTTTCATCCCAACTGTTTTCGTGGGGTGCTATTGCTCCCATTCACCATATTCTTCTGAAATCTGCAGGTTCTGAGTCTCCACTAGCACAGACACTTCTCTAACAAATTCTCTACCCTGCACCATGTGTGACAGTGTGCAAGGCTACCTTAAGCACACAATTACCTTGGTGACTGACTTTTTGAAGAGGACGGAGCTTGTGTTTATGCTCATCAATGGGGAACTGGGAGAAGAGAAGGAAACTCAAGTTTGATCTATAGGGAACTTTTGGTCCTTTCATTCAGCCCACTCCAGGTACATCTGGGAGAACACAACATTGATGTCATTGAGGGTGATGAGCAATTCATTGATGCCGTGAAGATCATCCGCCATCCCAACTACAATACGCCCAAATTTAATAATGACATCATGCTGATTAAACTGAAGACACCTGCCAACATCACCTCTGGAGTGTCCCCTATCTCTCTGCCACAATCCTGTCCACCTGCTGGGACCCAGTGCCTTGTGTCTGGCTGGGGCAACACTGTGAGTTTTGGAAGTAAGTGTCACCTGGAACACAAATATTATGTCTGAGAAAATTAGAAATGAAAGTCATGTTGAAGTTCACTTAGTACAAATTTTCACTCATGGAAAGGTTAGAAGAAGAAAGTTTTGGATATCTGCACTCTTGAAATTTGTTAATTAAGCAGGGAACACTCCTTTTTTAAGAATATGGATAACACCCAAAAGGAACTTATTATAAAAATGCTAATGCATTTACTTGAAGTGTCATAAGTGATGTACAGAGAACTAGAAACAGAGGAGGCAAATATAAATATGGCTAGAAAACTTCCCACTGCCTGGATTTTATACCTGCTTCACCAAAATATCTCTGCCCTTGAGATCTGTAGCCACTTCAGCTACAGAGAAATACTGGTAGATAAAAAATGACTTTCAAAAAATCCTAGATAATACAAAGTTCACCCAAATTTCAAGTCATTGGATAATTTAATGATACAGGGGAAGTGTTGGGAAACAGATGAGATAGAAGGGAAAAGAATTTGCAGGATGGCTGTGGGTAATCTTCTTCCATTTCACTTGCACTCAACAGGCAGATACCCTGAGCTTCTCCAGTGTCTGGATGCTCCCATCCTCTCTGATACTTCTTGCCACAATTCCTACCCAGGCAACATCACTAGCAACATGTTCTGCCTGGGCTTCCTGGAGGGTGGAAAGGACTCCTGCCAGGTGAATGTATTTGCACTCCTTCTCCCACCAGCTTATTCTCATTCTGCTGCATCCAAATGAGTGCAGCTTGTAGTACCAACCTTGAAAGGTGAAAAATAGCTTTTTGAGGAATTATAAGTGTTCTTTTTGAGAAATGGAGACATTGATGTTTATTTTTAAAGGCAAAAGCATCCATAAAATTAGTTGAGTCACCAGTACAATGAAGCATCTTTCTTAGGAGGTATTTGTGGAAAGGAACCCATTTCAAAGGAACATAGCTACTGAAACAGCCTTAAATCTCTCCAAACCTCACCTAGCCTTGGACTTATGGTCCAAAAGGAGGTGGGGGGCTATAAGGAAGGAGAAGGAAAATTGGCTTATAGAAAGGAGATTGAGGTTTGGATATCTAGGGTTAGGGAAATTGTTTCATGGATGATCAGCTGCCTGTAATAATGCCTGGATCACTGGGGAATAACTTGGATCACATAACAAAATAAGAATCTGATTGTCCTTTTCTTCTTTCTCAGGGTGACTCTGGTGGCCCTGTGGTCTGCAATGGAGAGGTCCAGGGCATTGTCTCCTGGGGCTATGGTTGTGCTGTGAAAGGCAAACCTGGTGTCTACACCAAGGTTTGCAACTACCTGGACTGGATTCAAGACACCATCGCTGCCAACTAAACACCTTTACCTCTTCGTGATCCACCCCTTGTAGTGAGCTTTGCCTTTCTTGTGTGCCTGAAATGAATATCTGAATAAAAATATTTTCTTAGGCACCACATCTGTCCAAGAATTATCCTTGTTTGATGCTGATGAACTTTTGAAATTTGCTGTCAGTGAGAATGAGGAAGGCAAGTTGAAAAATGCATTTCTGAGAATTTGAAATGTTATTTAAGCATCCATCCACCCTAATCAACATAAATGTAATGATAACCTACTCTATGACAGACCATGTGTACTTCATTGAGAATATAAAGTTGGATAAGATCAATGTGACCACCAGATCTTAGTGCAAAACAATTACTAGGTACCTTATTAATACATCAGACATTTCTTGTAAGATTTGGCTATAGTTCATATTTGATGATTTATTGTTTATGATAGATCTTCTGATCTTAACTTAAAACTGATAATACCATCAAAGTGCAGAAAGTTAAAATCAACTGGTCAAACTCTGAGTTCTTTATAGAAAAGCTGTGTGAAAGTTCAAGCTTCACATATACCCAGTCTTTCAGTGCTTTTTTATGGCATATGCTGTGTTTATTGCATATGTTGATATATGGTTCGCTCTTAATTTACCTCTTTTGCTGGCACTCTCCCTCTCAGATTTCTGCTGCTGTTTGAACTTAGCCCTTTGATTACACTGATCAGATGTTTTGAAGCTATAATTTCAGTAGATTTACTGGTTGATTGTCTCGGTCACCATTCTTACTTCTATAATTCACGACAACTGACCACACAACTAAGAGGAAGGAAGATTTACTTGCTCACAGTTTTCTGGAGATCTCAGAGTTTTGTCTATGTTAGGCTAAGTCTTAGGAGCTTGGAGTTAGTTTGGTCTCTGTCGGGCCTGATCTTTGGAGCTCAGGGCATTGCTGTGGCAAGTAGAGAGAGGGAGAGAGTAATGCTCTGCTCTCACACCATGGAGGCCAGAAGCAAGAGAGATCAAGCAAGCAAGGCAATTAAAATACAAATGATAGTCCCTAAGGCAAGACCCCCAGGGACCCAACTTCTTCAGCCACACCCCACATGCCTACATTATCATTCATAAACCCATCACAATGGATTTACACACTGATGAGATTATAATGCTCATGACTTAATTCATCAACTCTGAAAGTTAAAACATAAGCTCTTCAGGAGATATTCTATATCTGACCCAACAGTGATAGTCTAGGCAGGTAGGATGTGGCTAGAGGAGGTAGGTCACTGGAGGGTATGGCCTTGGTGACTCTATCTGGCCCTTGTCTCTTTTTCTTTCTCTTTCTCTCATCTCTCTTTCCTTCCTAGCTGCTGAACAGCTTCCTCCCACCTCATTCACCTCATGCACTGCCACCATGACATTTCTGCCTTATAGTCAGCAGGCCATGGGCTGAAATCTTGAAACCAAAATCTCAATAAACTTTTTCTCAACTGTTATTGTCAGGTATTTCGGTCACAAGTGACAGAAAAACTGACCGATACATTCTCTTTCTGCCCTCTACTTTTACTACTGTCATCTTTGACTTAAGGATCAATACTTTGTATAACAAAATAGCTCTCAGATTTATACTTGTCCATGTGTGTTCTTCTAGGGAGAGAGATAAAATATATCTTAGTAAACTTATATGAAAACAACCTTCTAAGAAGCCTGCAGAGAACATCTTGTAGTGCCTCCCTAACTGAAAGCAGTTACTACATACTGCTGGATCAGTTAATGTAATGAAATTATGCTAATTACTTCACAATAAGATACATTGTAGAGCTGCAGAGTGAGGGTAGACATTTAATTCTATAATAATCATGACCTATTTGGTACTGCCATCCCTTGGTAATGATGAGGACTTGGTTCAAGAATTCTCATGCATACAAAAATCAATTGGATACTCAAGTTTTTTATATGAAATTGGGCAGAATTTGCATATTATCTGTGTACATCCTCCTGTTATCTTTAAACCACTTCTAAAGTACTTATGGTACTTCTTTACAATTTGGATCTGCAATGTCCTGTAAAACTCATGTTTTCAAAGCACATTTCTCAATGTAGCCAGTTTCTGAGATAGTACATTACAGAAGGAAATAAGTCACAGGGGGTGTGGCTTTGAGGACTACATCTGCCCCTGGCCACTTCTTGGCTGGCTCTTTTTGCTTCCATCTGTCATGAGCAGCTTTCCTCCACCAAGACCTGCTACTATGATGTTTCTGGCTTGGAGCTGGCTGACCGTGGACTGAACCTTAGAAACTTGGAGCTAAATAAACCTTTCCTCCTCTAAGCTATTCCTGTCATGTAGCTTAGTCACAGTGACAAAAATTGACTAACAAAAAGTGGGTTACCAAAAAGTGGGGTTGTTACTGTGACAGTATTTGACCATGCAGTTCAGAAGCCTTTGGAGCTATTTTTAAGGAAGAATTTGGAAAGGTTTGGAGATATAGGCTATAGAAGTCTTAGAATATTGTTAGCAGAACTCAATGGCCAATTATGCTGGGTGCTTAGAAAGCCAGAATGACGATAACATTTTGGACAGTAAGGACTGTGCTCATGAGGTTTCAGGTAGAAAATAGGACTCAATTGGGAACTGGACTAGGGACCATTTGTATTATATTCTATTAATAACTTGTATACATTTGCCCATCCTGAGATTTTCTGTGATGCTGAATTTAAATGCGCTGGACTAATTAATCTGGTGGAGAAAAATTCAAAGCTTCACAGCATGCTGGTGGTGGCATGGGTATTGTTGGCATCTTTTATATAGGTTTATTGTGCTAATCAGGAACCAGAAAGTAGAGGGGAATTTTTTTTTTACTAATTTTTAAGTTTGACCAGTAAAGAAAGTATAAAATTGGGGCAAAGGAAGATGTGGTTCTTGAAGAGATTAAATCAGTAAAAAGAAAAGCCAAATACTGTGTTTGCCAGCTTTTCATTGCTGTGACCAAAATATCTGACAAGAACAACTTAGAGGAGGAAAAGTTTATTAGGTTCATGATTTTTAGATGCTCATTGCATAGTTGGCTGCCACAAAGGCAAAACTATCATAGTGGCAAGGTATGTCAGAACTTTACTCTGCTCCTGGAAACTGGGAAGGAAAGAGAGAGGGGGAGCAGGGAGGGACTGGTATAGTCCTCAAGACTCCACCCCAAGTGGCCCACCGTTTTCAGCCATGCCCACCTCTGAACCTTGCTACATTCAAAACAAATAATAAAAAGGGCTGGGGGTACAGCTTGGAGGTAGAGTGGCCCTTGGTTCTATCCCCAATACCATACAAAAATTTTTTTTCAGAAAAAGTCACAATTGGGTTTTATTTTTAATTTTTATACTTTTATTGGTTGAGTATAAAAATAAAATAAAAATGGATGCTAAAAATACCTCAAATCACCATTTCTTGATTATATAAGATTAGAGAACATTCTAATCTCTTTCCAGTTGGTCCCTTAACTTGGCTAGATTTGTTTTTTTTTTAGATTTTGAAGAACAAAAAGGGGACATTCTGGGGCATGATGTTTTACTGTGCCTCTTTCCTTTAGGATAATACAATATGTAAATAGATACACAGAAGTTAATTGTGGAAACACTACACTCAGACACCTGTCTGCAAAGATATATTATGAAACAGAACCCTTTGGAAAAGAGCAGAGATAGCTAGAGCATTAAATTTCTCAATTTTTCACCTTTTCTTGCCCTCTCGGCCTCCTTCCGGAGGAAGAACAAGAGAGATATAGAAAATAGATGAAGGGTTGGAGTTCCAGGGGCTGTGAAGGTATTTCATGGATGATCAGCACCCTGCAATAATGGTCGTGGGCGTATGAAGGGGCATCTCGGACTCCATTCTCCCATCTGAGCATAGACTAGGATCTGAATGGCTTTTCCTTCTTCCTCAGTATGACTCTGGAGGTCCCGTGGCCTGTAATGGACAGCTCTAGGGCATTGTTTCCTGGGGCTTAGGCTGTAGTAAGAAAGGGCTACCCAGTGTCTACACCAAGGTCTGCAAGTACCTGAACTGGATTCAAAAGGCAATCGCTGCCAACTAAATACCTTTATCTCTTCATGACCCAGCCCAGGTAGCAAGCTCCACAGTCATTGCATGCCTGAAAACTAGTATCTAAATAAAATAATTCTGTTCTGCACCATATCAGTCCAAGAATAATTCTTGCTTGATACGAATGAACTTGCTCTTGAAATTTGCTGCTTGGTAGGTAGTTTGAAGACAGTTGAGCTCTTCTGTTAATGGAGATAAATTGAAAAGTTACAGTCTTTCACCCAATCTAATCTGTTTAAAACTACTGACCACCTACTCCATGGCAAACTCTGTGTGTGACATTGATAATATGAAGGGGAAGAATGCCACTGTTACCACCACATGTTTTTGGAAAATAATTACTAGATACTTTATAAATACCTCAGATGAATTTTGTTGTAATAAACGGTCATAATACACTCTTGGTCATGCACTGTTTATGGTAAATCGTATATTTGTAACTTATTCTAGATAACAACACTAAACTTCAGAAATGTAAAATCAATTGGCCAAGTTCATGGAAACACTTCATCGTAGACCTATGTTGAAGCCCAAGCTGCCCTTATTCTCAGTGCATTGATTCTTCTAAGTTGCTCTCACTTCCTTTTTGTTGCCTTCAACTCATTTGAAACTTTGAGGCTAGATAAAGGGAAGCTCTAGATTCCATTTTTTAATCGTGTTTTCTTCATTTTCCAAGATCTATGGGTTCCTGTCTCCAAGATCTCGTATTACAATGTAATGCTACTGCCCTAACAAGCATGGCCTATGGAGAGAATCTGTGTCCCATTCCCATCACCCCTAAAATGTCTGTATGATGCCCCCCACGTTACAGATGAGGAAACTGAGAGAAAGGTTAGGGAGATTTTCCAAGATCAAATATGAGTGCCAGTCAGAGTCCATCAAGCCTCAAAGTCTGTTGTGAGAATTATGGATCCTATATTATGATTGCTTTAAATTTTATATTTTTCTTCCATAGATTTGAAAATCTTCTCTTTTATAATCCCTAGGAGCCTTGTCAAATTGTTGCTCCACTTCTTCTCTGAAGGTGGAAATAATCACACCCCTCTTTACCTTCAACTAACATGCCCACAAGCTTCTCCTGAAGATCTCCAGGACTTTCTCCATCAAGCCCCCACTTCCTAGAACTGAGGCTCAAATATGGAATTAGAGGAAACTAATGTACAGAGAAAGAGGGATGCTGGGGTTAGAAACCATAATATTGTAAGCAGTGAAATTCCTTTGAACTCCTCCAGATGGAACGGGACACTTTACCATGGACCCCCTGTATGACTCAAGCAGAATCAACACCCTTCAGAAAACTGTCTTCACCCCTACCCTTAAAAACTGGAGTAGAATTGGCAATGATTTGTCACCTGTCCAGGTTATTGACTAGTATGTGAAAAACCACCTAAGCTTAGGAGAGTAAATTAACATCAATCACTTTTTTAATATACTTCAGGGTTCTAGAGTTTGATTGGGCTCAACTAGGCAGTTCCTGCTTGGGGTCACTCATGATTTACAGGCAACTGGTGGCGAGGTTTAGAGTCACCTCAAAAGCTGCCTCACTCACGTGCCTGGTCGTTGCTGTGTGTAGGCTGAAACTTTAGCAGGACTGCAGAAGCATTTATGCATGGCCACTCCTTGTGGCCTCTGTAGGGGACAGTTTAGGCCTCCTCTTAGCACAGCAGCTGGACTCCAAGAAGACGATCCTCAAAAGAAGACAGCCAGATGAATATTATGTTGACTATTATAAAATGTTCTAAAAATTATACCAGTCCATATTCAAGGAGGGCAGAATTAGACTTCATCTTTTGTAAGGAGTGTTGAAGAATATGGGAATACTTTTTTAAATATACTTTTACTGGTTCATTGTAAGTATACCTCATAGTGAGGTTCAAAGTGATACAAACATACAGGCACACACTTCTCTGTGTTTCCCTCCAGATCCCACACCACTCCCCCAACCCAGTACATGTCAGTGATATTGGTTCTGATGCCTTCATATATATGGACGTAGCATTATTTGAACTGTTTCCTTCATCAAGCCTCCTTTGCCCACCCTCCCCAACCCTCTTCCACTGTTATACTTGTCTATCTCTTCATTTATCTGAATTCCCTCTTGTTTCCTATTTTCCCTTTAGCTTCCACTTTTGAAAGAAAACATAGGACCCTTGACTTTCTGAAACTGGCTGATCCCACTTAGCATGATGTTCTCTAGTCCCATCTATTTACCTTTCTAAGCCAGCACATCATCTGACACCCAGAATACAAAATCCCTTGGAAACTTAGTTATGATAGCTGAGGTCACAATTGAGTGACTTTGAGTGGAATGCCACATGAGGAGTCATAAAGAAGGTGGTGAACACAGGGCCTAATATCCCTCAAATGAGTTGAACTTTTCGACAAAGTGAATAATTGTTCTTTAGCTTAATTTTTCTATGTTAGAAAAAGGGAAATATTTTATTTTATTTTTTATTTATTTCTCTTTTTTTGTGGTACTAGGGATTGGACCCAGGGGCATTCTACCTCCGAACTACACCCCCAGACTTATTTTTTATTCTTTATTTTGAAACAGGGTCTCACTAAGTTGCAGAGGGTCTCACTAAGTAGCTGAGGCTAGCCAGGAACCAGGATCCTCTGGTCTCAGCCTCCCAAGTACTGGGATTACAAGTGTGTGCCACCACACCTGGCTGGGGAGAATATTTTAAAAGAGAGGCAACTGACAGTAATTGTTTTCAAATCTTCTTTTTTTTTTTTTTTTTGGTACCGGGGATTGAACCCAGGGGCGTTCTACCTCCGCGCT
>PVJS01046504.1:0-15799 GCA_004027185.1 Glis glis
GGTCTCCGCCTCCCAAAGTACTGGGATTACAAGGGTGCGCCACCACGCCTGGCCTCCTGTATTTGAATTGAAATATAACATATGTGTGTGTGTGTGTGTGTGTGTGTGTGTGTGTGCGTGCATGCATGAATTTATATTAATGTTTCTTACTTCAGGGGCTATTTTAATTGAAAGGAAAATAGAAACCAAAGATTTACAAAAAATAATTATATAATACCCCAGGAAAAATATTATCATTTAAAAACCTAGCTCTAGTCTCACATCCTAATGTGGTTCACAGTGATAGTGAGACTACAATGCACCAATAAAAGTATATAAAAATAAAATAAAAATAAAACCTGCATTACAATTCCATCTCAAAAAATAAAGAAAACATTAAACAATTATAAAAACACCTAGCTCTAGAGAAATGAAGAAAAACGGAGGCCAGTGTGGTAAGTTAGTGAGATCTTGTTTCAAAATGAAAAATACAAAGGGCTGGGGGTATAACTCAGATGTAGAACACCTCTGGTTTCAGCCCCTAGTACAACAAAAAACGAAAAAAGAAGAAAAATGGACAAAATGGTTATATTTGATACAACATAAAAGAATGTCAGAAACAGCACAGTAACATAAACTTGATCATGTAAAATAAAAAGAACATGGGTAAGATATAAATACTTCTTCTTTTACATTTGTACTAAAATTCTATTTTTTATTTTCATTTATTTTTTTTTTTCGGTACTGGGGATTGAACCCAGGGGCGTTCTACCTCCACGCTACACTCCCGGCCCTATTTTTTATACTTTATTTTGAGACCGGGTCTCACGAAGTTGTGGAGGGCCTCACTAAGTAGAGAGAGAGAGAGAGAGAGAGAGAGAGAGAGAGCTGAGGCTGGCCTCGAACCCAGATCCTCCGATCTCAGCCTCCCAAAGTACTGGGATTACAAGCGTGCGCCACCACGCCAGGCTATTTTTTATTTTAAAAAATTATTTTATTAGTGCATTGCAATTATATATCACACTGAGGTTCAATGTGATAAAAAGAAACATGCTCACATGTATACCCCACCCTGCTTCTCACCCACACACACGTTAGTGAAATTGGTGGTAGTACCTTCACATACTGCAATAGTATTATTTGAATTGTTTCCTTCTTCCATCCTCCCTCTTCCCCTCCCTAACTATCAGCTAAATATGGGACTAAGTATGAACGTTTCAGCATGGAAAATTTAGAAGAAGAACTAAACCACAGAAAATTCTGATAAGAAAGGCTGGAAAGGTGGGTTAGGGTACTATCCTGCATGAATAATGAAAGCAATTATGGCAAATGGCAAAGAGATTGCATATTTTTCAGGAAAAAATGTCATGCCTGAAATGATAAAATGGTCGATTTAGCTTCATACCTAAAAAAAAAAAAAATGCTCAAATGACTCATCTAGAAATCAGTTTGCAAGTACTCAGAAGATCAAAAGATACATGATAATAATCAACATAGCTTTGGCTTTCTGCAAAATAGTCTGACTGATCATTTCTGTTTCTGGCACAGTGAGAGGAATGGTAGATGACGTCACCTGGAGTCTTTCACCCAGCTGCTTATGAAATTCTTACAAATTGTAAGAAAGGCACAAAGGGTCGCCTAGAGCTGCAATATGGGGGCCACTAGCCATGTGTGGCCATGTGCTATCAAGTATAAATATGTATCAGATTTCAAAAATTCAGCACCAAATAAACCCCATAAAATATCTCACTAATAATTTTTTTTTTCTGGTACTGAGGATAGAACACAGGGGCATTCTACCTCTGAGCTATGCCCCCAGCCTTTTTTTTTTTATTTCTTATTTTGAAACAGGGTCTTGCCAGGTTGCTGAGAGTCTGGCTAAGCTGCTGAATCTGCAATCCTCCTGTGTCAGTCTCCCAAGCACTTGGATAACAGACATGTGACACCATGCCCAGCTCTCATTAATAATTTTAAATTGGTTATGTGTTGAAATGATAATGTTTTGGATCTATATTGTGGGTTAAAGAAAATATATTATTAAAACTGGTTTTATTAGTTTTTAAATATTGTAATGTGGCTCTTAGCAAATTTAATATAGATAGCTCGCATTTGTGGCTCACATGCTATTCATATTTGACAGCACAGTCTGAAATACAGAGTAATGCTAAACTCAGTAGATGATGGGGTGATCCCTTACCCTACATCAGTTTCTCCTTCTGCGTAATGGGGGTTGAGAAGGTTGAGAGGTTGGTAGGTAGTACAGGGGCAGGACGATTTGTTGGGAAGGCATGTCTCCTGCACTCCAGTATGTTTAATATTTCTAGCCCTCACATGCTAATGCTTCCCTGCTTCTATCATGACAACCAAAACACACCCTTCTTGTATTTCCAAATGCTCCTGGGATGGGTGGAGTGATATACATTCATTAAAAAAAATAGGGCTGCCGGGCATGGTGTTGCACTCTTGTAATCCCAGTACTTGGGAGGCGGAGACTGGAGGATCCTGGTTTGCGACCAGCCTCAGCTACTTAGTGAGGCCCTCCGCAACTTCGTGAGACCCGGTTTCAAAATAAAGTATAAAAAATAGGGCCGGGGGTGTAGCTCGGAGGTAAAACGCTCCTGGGTTCAATCCCCGGTACCACACACACACACACACAAAAAAAAAAAAACCAAAATAGGGCTATAAGATAGCTGAGGTTATTTCCAGTATAGAATATTTATTTTATTGTGGGATTTTTATAAAAGTCCCTTTTTTGTCTTTATTGATCTAGTCACTCAATGTCACTTGAAGGCTGAACTACAAATTTATTCTGAGTGTTCACCTTGCATAATGTTCTATGTTTGTATGAAATTAATTTTTCTGACATTCTAGTACCGAAAACCTGCAGCCTTTTAGTTCGTTCATTTGCAAATATGTCTTGTGCTCAGGGTGGGATCATAAGCTCTGATAGCACGAATGGTTTCTTATACAAACATTCCCTCCCATAACAAATGAATAATAGATACCAGTAAAGAAAATGGATCTAGGAGAAGGGATAGCTTTCTAGACTAAGTTAGAATCTGGTGTTATTTAATATTTTCAGCATTGGCGATATTCTGGTGGAATATATCATTCATTTGAGATCCAACCATATGCTGCCTTAGGCAGTATAAAAATCTCAGAGATTTAAATTTGATTATTCAAGTTCAATGGAATTCATTAAGGGCTGAGAATTATGCCTTACTGGGGTAATGGTTACATTTAAAATAGCTGCATGACATCGTATGCATTTTTAATTTAGGAACTGAAGAAATCCTACAAAGCAAGCACTCTGTCATCTCTATTTCAGAAAGGAGACGAGTTAAAGGAGGTCGGCCACTGGAAGACGGAAGTGCCAAAATCTGAACACAGAACTTGAACTTCTGTCATTCGACGCCTAGGCTGATGGGTTTTGTGTCATTCTAGCATGGTATCGTCTCCTCCTTGGCATCTGCCTTAATTTCGGTTTCCACAGAAGCTGATCCTGAGAGAAGGATGTGAGTGGGAAGCCTGGGGAGGTGCAGGGAATTCCTGAGGGTGCTGGGGCTGAGACACAAGAAAGGGAAGGCGTCCAGGAGGGAATGTGATTATCAAGCCAGTTACCACTGTGTGCATCGGGCCTTCATTCCTCTGGGAAACGCTGGCAGTGGTGTAAAACCCACGTGGGATGGGCTGGATCGTGCCCCCTCACACACGCCTAATTCAGGTGTTGAAGTTCTAATCCACAGTACCTGGAGTGTGACTGTATTTGGAGGTAAGACTTTAAAGGGGGTGATTAAGGTCAAATGAGGTCTTTAGGGTGGGCTGTCTTCTGATCCGACTGATGACCTTATAAGAAGAAGAAATTCAGAGCCGGGCGTGGTGGCGCATGCTTGTAATCCCAGTACTTTGGGAGGTGGAGACCAGAGGATCCGGGTTCACGGCCAGCCTCAGCTCTCTCTCTCTCTCTCTCTCTCTCTCTCTCTCTACCTAGTGAGGCCCTCTGCAACTTCGTGAGACCTGGTTTCAAAATAAAGTATAAAAAAATAGGGCCGGGGGTGTAGTGCAGAGGTAGAACGCCCCTGGGTTCAAGCCCTGGTACCGCAAAAAAAAAAAAAAAAAAAAAAAAAGAAATTCAGACACCAGGACTAGGCACACAGGAAAGACCTCATGAGAACCCAGCAAGAAGGCGGCTATCTGCAAGCGAAGGAGAGAGGCCTCAGGAGCAGTCGAATCTGCTGACACCTTGATCTTGGATCTTTAGCCTCCAGAACTGTGAGAAAATAAGTTTCTGTTGTCTAGGCCGCCCAGTCTGTGGCCAGCTGGTATACCATGCCTCAGAATGTTTCTTTCCAGGTGGCAAAGGGGGTTGGGTAGGAATACTTGAGCTTTACCCTCTGTCTCATGTGGTCCCCTTGTCAAGTCCAAGTCTGTGACTCAGTCTCTGGCCCAAAAGACACCTCAACTCTCCTTACCTGCTCCTGTCTGTGCCCTCCAAGAGCTCACAACTGTGCATACACAGCAACACATCCATTTCCATCTGAATTAGACACTGAAGGATAATCTAGGACTTGGCCTTCAGCTAGGACTTGGGGATTTTAATTTTTAAAAATGCATGTAGAGTGTACGCCTGTAATCCCAGTACTTGGGAGGCTGAGACAGGAGGATCACAGGTTTGAGCCCAGCCTCAGCAATTTAACAAGACCCTGTTTCAAAATAAAAAAATAAAAAGAGGCTTGGGGTGTAGTTTGGAGGTAGAATGCCCCTGGGTTCAAGCCCCAGTACCAAAAATAAAAAAATGCACATAGAGTTAAAAATGTTTCAGAGAGACAAACTGATCCCTAATGCAAAGTATGATGCAGAAGCAATATACTAATGTCATTATGTTAAGTAAAAACACAGGGCTGACAAAGAACAAATGAGGTATGCGTGTGAAAGTGCATTTCATTTCATTACACCGATGGCGTTTGATGAAACTATTATGTCTGTGTAATAGAAAGATGGTGTGCTGGAAGAAGAAAGGACTTTTCCAGTAGATAGCTGAGTAACAGCTGTATCTACCTGGGAAGCCTATTAAATGATATAGAAAATGGAAATATTGAAAAGGGGCAGAAATTGAACAATAAAGATGGTTTCAAATGTGCTTAAAAAGAATAACCTTTGAGAAAAAGCTTCTGAAACTTAGAGAATGAAGATCGATGCCAGTATTGAAAATTTGGTTCTGTCTGCTGGATCCAGATCCCTTCTTATCTATTTCTGAGATTTTAGAAGCCAATGGAAGACTTACCTGAGCCTCACAGACTTTGAAGGTCAGAGTGAGGTAACAGAAAATGTCACCCAAGGTTAAGAAAAGTTCCTCTCTAGGAAACTGTATGAACAGAGATGATAGATTAACTTTTATAATGGATCATGGGTGCCAACTCATACAGTTGATCACAGTAAAAACAAATAAATTGGAGGAAGTACAGTTCTTGGACTCTGAGTGGTATCTAAGAACCTGGTGACAATTTAACTTGCCTACATCTTTTTTATTTGAAAATTTGACCTAATCTTGCTCAGAACTGAAGATTCAAATAGATTTGTGTGTACTGGATAGATCGTTATCCCAGTGGGGTTATGCAAGTCCTTTATGGAGAAGGAAGATTGGCCTCTCAGAGATGTTTAACCTCTGGGTTGATACATTTTTTTATTGAGGTGAAATTCGTATATTATAATATAAACCATTTTAAAGAGAATAGTTAATCCTGAGGCATCTAGTACATTCACAATGGCATACAACCATTATCTTTGCCGAGTTCCAAATTTGTGTTGATACTTGAGGCTAAGGCTAAGGCCTCAAGTATTTTTTTTAATGTGCTAAGGCCTAGCACATTAAAAAATTTTTTTCTCATGAAATAATGAGATGGTACAGATACTGAAAATCTGAAGTGTTCTAGTTAACATTTATTTGGAATTTAAATAGCCATTTAATATACAAATGGTATATATTTGTGCTTGATACATGAATGATAATAAAATAAGTTAGAATGCCATTGAAAACCAAGGTAAAATGGTAACTAGAGAATGTTCTGGGGAAAAATCCTACCTTCTCATTTTAGCTTCTGGGGAAATATGAAAGTGTGTTGCACTGCAAAACACTATAGGCACATTTCATATAAAATCTGATCACTGTTAACTGTGGAAAATTCAGCCTTTAGTGGGTAAGTTTGTATATGAGCTTCTAAAAGTCTCTGTCTCTGTTTCCCAATTGCTATATGATATATAACTGTAAAATTGCTATATGATATATGTGTAAAATTGCAAACATAAGAAGATAAACACATTATTGAGTCAAGTAAAAATGACACTACTTGCTGGGCGTGGTGGTGCACGCTTGTAATCCCAGTACTTTGGGAGGCGGAGACCGGAGGATCTGGGTTCGTGGCCAGCCTCAGCTCTCTCACTCTCTCTCTCCCTGTTTCTCTCTCTCTCTCTCTCTCTCTCTCTCCCTCTCTCTGTCTCTCTCTACTTAGTGAGGCCCTCCACAACTTAGTGAGACCCGGTTTCAAAATAAAGTATAAAAAATAGGGCCGGGGGCGTAGCGCGGAGGTAGAAGGCCCCTGCGTTCAATCCCCGGTACCGCAAAAAAAAAAAAAAATGACACTACTATATTTGGTAGATAACTACATAGGAATTAATGAGGGTGTAAGGGTAATAAAACTAGATACAGCAGGTTTTGATTATGTAAATATATATATGCTTGGAAAAGAGCTTTCCTCCTTCTTCCACACCAAACAGGAAGAGAGAAGATAAACCACAAACTGATCCCCTTCCTGTACACAAAAGGATTAATAAGTGGGAAGCCAGGCGTGGTGGCGCAGGCTTGTAATCCCAGTACTTGGGAGGCTGAGACCGGAGGATCCAGGTTCGTGGCCAGCCTCAGCTACTTAGTGAGGCCCTCTGCAACTTCGTGAGACCTGGTTTCAAAATAAAGGATAAAAAATAGGGCCAGGGGTGTAGCTCGGAGGTAGAAGACCCCTGGGTTCAATCCCTGGTACTGCAAAAAAAGAAAAAAGTAGGAAACCCAAATTCAGGAAATTCAGAGATATACAGGCCTTTGTATTTGGTTAATATAAATAGAGGTCACAAGTGATTTTATGAATGGCTGGCTGGCTGCCTGGCTGGCTGGCTGGATTCATTGAAGAATACATGTAGTTCTAGGAAATAATGTGATTTGAACAAAGGGAACATTCCCCAGATAAAGTAGCTCTCTCAAGCAATCCTCCTAGTGTCTGAAAGTATGATCAGATTACGACATCTAGCTCAACTATCAATATGAGTTCTGGGAAGAGTCATATATCAGATGGTTACAAAGCCTCTCCAAATACTTTAAGAGATTAGTAGAATTATGAATTAATGCATACATTTAGATGGGGGAATTTCCTCAACATCAAGAAGGTGGGATGGAGGGCTTCACTAGGCAAGGATGGTTTGGAAGATCCAATCCTGAGAAACATAAGGGAACTGAAAACTCATCTTAAAAAAAAAAAGCAAAGAACCAGGGGTGGTGGTGAACACCTGTAATCCCAGTATTTGGGAGGCTGAGATAGGAGAATCGTAGATTTGAGGCCAGCCTCAGAGACACAGCAAGACTCTCAACTTAGCAAGACTCGGTTTTAAAACAAAAAAATAAAATAGGGCTAGGAGTGTAGCTCTGAGGTAGAATGCTCCTGGGTTCAATCCCCAGTACCCCAAAATAAAAAATAAATTAATTAATTAACAAAAGAAGGAAGGAAGGTACTCAGAGGGATTCTGAACACCCTTGAAGAGCTTCATGACCCACCCCAAAGTGGTTCTGGGTTGTTATAGAAAAGCCTACCTAATATAATCATTTAGCCATTATTGGCCTGCAGAATATTTAGGGTATAGTGAGTCATATCTTCTGTATTGAGAAGTGATAGGCTTTTTGTGGATTGTTTTTTTCTTTTGATCTATAGCTTCACGAGCATTCTCCTGTTATTCTACCAAGAGTAAATTTGCCTCTTGCTGTTTTACCTCAGCACGTCTTCTGCTAGTAATACTGAGCCTTAGAAGGAAGTTTTTGTTGAGTTTGGCTCTTCTGAAGCTAGCCGATTTGGGCTTTTCTTTTTTTTTCAATTTATATCCATTTATTGGTACATTGTAATTATACATTTGATAGGTGTCAAGTTAGGAGAATCACACATGCACACATTGCCCATTTAGCTCTCCCTCAAATCCCACCCCATTCCCTCCCCGTTCCCTCCCTTTAGTACTTTGCACAGTGATTGAGTCTTATAAGTTTGGATATATACATCGTGCGCTTTAGTGTGTTTCCCTCCACCCCCCTCCCAACTCCCTCAGTTAGGTCATCTTTGTTCATCTAAAGTTTTCTTCTTCTTTGTCTGGAGTCCCTTCTAAATCTCCTTCTATCTAGTTTCCACATATTAAGGCGGACATCGGACTTTTCACTCTTTGTGCCTGACTAATCTCACTTAGCATAATGTTCTCTAATTCTTTCCATTTCCCAACAAATGCTGGCGAGGATGTGGAGAAGCAGGAACTCTAATACACTGCTGGTGGGATTGCAAATTAGTGCAACCACTTTGGAAAACAGTGTGGAGGATCCTCAGAAGAATGGGAATGAACCTACCGTATGACCCAGCAATACCACTTCTAGGCATCTACCCAAAAGATCAGAAACCAAACTACCAGACTAATGCAAAAGTGTCTATGTTTATAGCTGCACAATTCACAATTGCCAAACTTTGGAACCAGCCAAGGTGTCCATCAACAGATGAATGGATTACAAAACTATGGGATATGTACACAATGGAATTTTATGCAGCGATTTTGGCTTTTCTTGAGTGACCTGGTAAACTACCTAATTGCCTCAAAGTTCTTCTTCAAGAGAACTTTCCATTGCAAATATGAGATAAACACCAAAGTCTTTAACATTAGTACTCCTCAGCCCACCTACTTTGAAGGGCACCCACCCCCCTCCCACACACACCCATCGGCCACTCTTCTCTTCTTGGCAGGAGTCATAGCAAAATTTTAAATTTTGTATGGAAAACGATCCATCTTGTTCCCATCCGTGGTCCCTGCTGCAAACCTCTGCATCTGACTGAGACACTCAGAGCTTAAGACTGAGTAATTGATCTGGACACTGGATGAGTGATGTAAGGGAGACAGATGGGGTCAAGCTAAGTTTGGTTCTTTCCAGGACTCAATTTTCCTCTGGTAATAACAAAAATGTTCCTGAAATTAGGTCATAGGAGCTAGACCAGCCATGAATCGCCTGCCAAGGATCTGAGTAGGCAGGTGTCATTTTGGTGTTATGGAAAGTTAGCAAAAGAATCCTACTTTGATAGGACTGGCTGTGAATCCCAGCTTGGAAAAGTACAAATCACTTCTTTTTTTTTTTTTTGCGGTACCGGGGATTGAACCCAGGGGCATTCTAACTCCGAGCTACACCCCCGGCCCTATTTTTTATACTTTATTTTGAAACCGGGTCTCATGAAGTTGCGGAGGCCTCACTAAGTAGCTGAGGCTGGCCGCGAACCCGGATCCTCTGGTCTCTGCCTCCCAAGTACTGGGATTACAAGCGTGCGCCACCACGCCCGGCTCAGTACAAATCGCTTCTGAACTTCAGTTCTGTCTTCTGTTAAATGGGGATCATTCCTGGTTGATGCGTCATTGTGAGCATTAAGGGACATGTATGTAAGGGTCAGCGACTTCCTACATATTAACATCAGGGTTCAGAAGCAATGCAGCTGAGAGATTGTTGTGAGCTAATTGTGTCCCCTCTGACCCCAACCCATTCACGTGTTCAAGTTCGAACGTCCAGAACCTCAGAATGTGACAATATTTGGAAACAAGGTCTTTACACAGGCAATGAAGTTAAAATGAAATCTTTAAAGCAGGCTCCAAACAGATCTGACTGGTGTCCTTGTAAGAGGAAGAAACGTGATCATAAACACATCCAGGAGAGAGAAGGTGTGAAGACAGGGAGAACAGTCACCTACAAGCCCAAAAAGAGAGACCTGGAGCAGACCCCCCCACAGACCTTAGAAGAAGCCAAGCCTGCCAACAGCCGGAGCGCAGACATCCAACACCCAGATCTGTGAGAAAACCAGCCAGTCTGCCGTCCCTTTATAAAGCCATGCTAGTGAATTCACCTAGTGAGTTAGTGTCTGCAAGTTCAGTAAACATGCAGATCAAACCAGGCTTTGTCAGTAAGGAAAGACATCTAAACATTAAGAAAGAAAGAAAGAATTGTGGTCTAAATGGATGCTGGTCTGTTGTAGTAATTGTAACATAAAAATAATTCTAACAAAGGATTCTCAATAAAATTCATTCCTAATATTACCATTCTTTCATGTCCTTAAACTCATGAGAAGTGATCATTTTAAAAGTATACATACAAAGTAAATGTTTTTCTTAAGGGGGAAAAAAAGACCAGGCGTTTTTTCTAGAATGGCATGGCCCAGGTTCTTAGATATTGCTTCTTAGAGTTAAGATATAAAAACTAGAGAAACACTATGATAGGGTTTTATTAAAAAGATTTTTTTATCTTTTTTGGTACCGGGGATTGAACCCAAGGGCATTCTACCTCTGAGCTAGACCTCCAACCCTATTTTATTTTTTTATTTTGAACAGGGTCTCGCTAAGTTGCTGAGACTGGCCTCAAACCTGTGATCCTCCTGTCTCAGGGATTATAGGCATGTGCCACCATGTCCAGCCCAAGTGCCTATCTTTATCATTTGAAAATACCATATTACTTCTCCATCTGTAGGAGAGAACTCTAGGATAGCCCTTCCTATGTCAGCCCCAGGAAAATTGGTTATATCCCAATTTTTAACTGGAAAAATGCCACCTGGATGGTTAACAATGCCACAGGCAGAATTCTCAGTGACATCCTTTTTCTTTCCACATTTTGTCATGGAAGTCTTTGTACAGTAATATGTCCTAGTAAAGACATAAACAGAAGAAGAAAAGGGCATTCCTTTGAAAGTCTCTAATTATCACAAAGATGTCAACCTAGGAAGCTGCTAGGAAAAAACGTCAGATGTTTAATGGAGGAAGTAAGACTTCACCCAATTATTCTACTTCACTCAAGTTGATATTTGGAACACTGCAGAATTAAGATTACTAGCCAACCCAGGAAATAATATTAGGAAAGGAAAAAGATATCCAGAGACATACAGTAGAAAGAACTGGAATCTCTATTCACCATCATAATGCATTGATTATGAAAGAAGGGGAGATTATCAGTGTGAGCATCAATTCTAACTTTCAGTGCCAGGAACTTCTCAAACGTAGTCTCCACACAGATGCTGGCACCCTTCATGTCATCGGTTTTCCAAGTGGTTGTAGAACCAGAATGACTCCTTCACACATATGGTGACCAGGACCCAGTGAAGGAGACGTTTCTTACAGGAAGGACCTGAGAACCATCAGTTGGGCTGTTGCTCAAGTCTTGTCCCTTCCATTTTCCTGTATTTTCTTCCCATGACAACCTCAGATTTCTAATTAGCCTTTGCTGCCTTAATAATAAGTACTTATACTGGTACCTATTTAGAAAGACCTTAGCCCTAGTTTTCTGAAGTATAGGATGAAGATAAATGGTTGCACCTAGTGTCTGTCCACAGTAGACAGTCCAGGGAGAGTAGAAATCTTTCCTGGGACTAAATTCTCAATTTGAAACACTTGCTTAAGGACCTCCCTTTTCTGTCTGACAAGAAGAAACGTAACCACTATTTATTGTATCTCCACATTGAACATATGGCTCTGACCATGCAAAGGACATTTTAATATGTAACTACTCTTTTTGAGAGAAGATCACTATGAAGTTTAATAAAAATATTGAGGAGAATTACCATCACTCCCCACTTTCACTGAACTAGGTTTCAGAATTTTAAAATGATTTTTCCCCCACTCAGAATTGAACATCAATGCTGCCTTGAAAAAACATCCCATGTGGATGTGTAGTTTCAGTGTGAGGAGCTGGAGTGGGGAACTTGGGTGAGATTGTGTCAGTTTGTTATTGGAGGATGGGGAACATCAATTTAAATGATGAAATTAGGGTATAGGTTTTCTTTTTTTTTGCCATACTAGGGATTGAACCCAGGGGCATTCTACCTCCAAGCTCCACCCCCAGCCCTATTTTTTATTCTTTATTTTGAATCAGGGTCTCACTAAGTTGCAGAGGGCCTCACTAAGTAGCTGAGGCCGGCCGCGAACCCAGATCCTCCAGTCACAGCCTCCCAAGTACTGGGATTACAAGCATGCGTCACCACACCCAGCTAGGGTATAGCTTTTCTACAGTTTTTTTTTCTAATACTCAAGATGCTGACATTTATAGAACTCATGTTTGTATATTTATAATCTTGTAATGGGGATCTATGAATAAAGCTGCTTTAATATGTATGCATGTTTTCAATAAATCTCAATGCCTTGAAGGCAGGGGGAAAAATGAAAATTTCTAATTAAAACTGCAGCTACAGCCCGCTTTATTACTTGCTCTTTAGATTATTAGAATTTATGTAGTAGGCTTCACTTGTTTTGCTACCCTGGATTCCATTGACCTGGAATAAACTGGAGGAAGACTGGTGAGATTTGGGTCAAATGTCTGAATGTTTGGGTACTGGGCGCAAAGCCATTTAAGTATCATCTCTGAATGCCTGGCCCATTCACTGTTGCATCATTCACAAACTCCCTTAGGCTCCTAACCTGGGTTCATTGACTGCACTTCAGAAAACTCTCTGGTTTTAGATAAGATTGATTATTGCTTCACTGTGTAAGATAAGAACTGGGTGTCCTTAAGTCTTACTTAACCCAGTTGATGAAAGATAGGAAGTCAGCTGGGGCTACACAAAAGGCACTGGTGGTCTGTTACAGAACACTAATTTAAACTGTATTTTCTGCCTTCTCCACAAAACCTAGCACACTTTGGCTCTGAAAAAGTACTCAGGTGATTTATGTAAAGTCTCTCTCTCTCTCTCTCTGACCAATTTTCTATTACATTACCATGGCTAACAGCCCAAGCGAACACAGAGTAGCCAAGGCTGAATCAAGAATCAAAACTGTCAGCAACGCAGCCTAAATGATAATATGCTGGATTAAAGATCTCGGGCAAGGGTAACAAACCCACTTCATAGCATCGAACCTAATTCATAGCATCATTTCTTCAACCTTTTTTGTAAGGCGCTGCATAATTTTGACATTTTGTGCAAATATCATGATGATAATATAAGTATGAAAGTTTTATAGTTCTCATTTCATTTTCTTCTAGATAGTCTTTTAACTGGTTCATCTAAAACTTATTTTCTCTGAAAATGAGGTGTGGTTCCCCCCACCCCCGAAAGAGCTTTCTGTTTTCCAGGTTGAAAAAACATACTGAAAACAAAATGAAAATATTCCAAATGCTGACTTTGCCGCTGGTGAAGGAGCTGTCTGCTTGCACGGCTCTAATTCGAGTCTGGTGGGAATTCCAGTTCCTGGACATCAAGGTCTTGGTGGCAGGATGACCCTAATGACAGTCACGCACCCCAGAGCCAGAAACTTAAGAAAAACAAACAAACACCTTGTTTTTATAGTAATAATATTCTTTGTGATTGAAAAACAAATATCTTTCATCTATTAGGAATTAAACCGTCTCCTTAAACAAAGTTACTAAGCATTTCCCCAAAACTTTCATAGGAGGAAAGAGCTCTCTTGTGGGCTTAATATTTGATCATGAAGAGTTTAAAAATTACCTTGTATGTTCAGCAATCTTGAAAACTTATGTAATAGGCATTATAAAACTATAGGAGGGCAATGTTTGAAATTTCCATGCTTTAAAAATTCATCAACTGCCGGGCGTGGTGGCGCACACTTGTAATCCCAGTACTTTGGGAGGCGGAGACCGGAGGATCCGGGTTCGCGGTCAGCCTCAGCTTTCTCTCACTGTCTCTCTCTCTCTCTCTCTCTACTTAGTGAGGCCCTCCGCAACTTCATGAGACCCGGTTTCAAAAAATAAAGTATAAAAAATAGGGCCGGGGGTTTAGCGCGGAGGTAGAACGCCCCTGGGTTCAATCCCCGGTACCGCAAAAAAAAAATCATCAACTGAGGGCACTAGGATTTTAAACTTTGGTACTTTGTTTTATTTTTCAATTTTTACTCCAGCATTTTAATAAGATGAATACTAAATTACTATAATTTGTAGCTTGTATGACTTTCTATTGATTTTTTTTCCTGAACCTGCTGTGTGTGTGTGTGTGTGTGTGTGTGTGTGTGTGTGCGTGTGTGTGTGTGTTTACTGGGGAATGAACCCAGGGGCATTCCACCTCTGAGCTACCCGCCCAGCCCTGATTTATTTTTTATCTTGAGACAAGATCTCACTAAATTGCTGAGAGTCTCACTACTTTGCTGAGGCTGGCAGAGAACCTGCAATCCTCCTGTCTCAGCCTTCCAAGTTCTAGGATTACAGGCTTGTGCCACCATGCCTGATCTGAGTCTGTTCTTTAGAAATGGGCTTTGAAGACATCTAGATGTATACTAACTCAGGATGCTTCAGAAGGCCTAGTTCATCTGTAAACTAGGAATACCATCAGGTACTTTAACACTTGCTAACAGTAAAAAGTCCCCACATACCCTCACAGTATCATAAATCTTAGTAATTTCTGTCAACAGAGGCAAGGGTTCATCTAATTGCACTCTTTTCCTTTTATGGAGCAAGAACCAAAGTTCAGCAACTCCCAGTTGGTCTCTGGGTTCAAACCAAGATAAACTGAATAGGAAAGACTTTCCCCACATCTGCGTTTACTCTCAATCGACATATTATCAGGAAACCACTTTGTGGCATCTTGCATAAAGAAACTATTTGTATTGCATCTATGAGGCTATGCACATTTATTTTGACTAACTTTTTATTTGTGATGTACCATCTCTCCCAAGAATTTCATAGTAGTAACTGATCATGAGGATTTGTTCCCCCATAATTTCCATCACTATCCTTAAAGTTCTTATTTCTTATACAAGTTTAATAGCTAGTGCACAGATATCTCTAGTCTGGTCAAAGTAGCAAGTTATGGATTAATAGACTGTGTTTTGATCATAATATTTATATATCAATTCTGTGGACATATGACTTAAGACAGCTAGCACAAACTACCTCTGGAAGACATTCAGTAGAAGGAAGAGTGGTATGGGGTGATGTGGTAATAGAAGAAAAAGGACGTATAAAAAAGGATGTGTGTGGGAAGCTCATTTATTTGTTAGTGAAATGAGATGTTTGAGCCTATACATGGTCTGAGAGGAACAGACAGAATAGAAAGGGAGAATATAAAAAAATGGACCGAGGTTCTGGAGATGCTCAGAGGGAATACAATTTATAGGAGAGATAGCAGGGTCAGCCTTGGACAGGAGAAGGTCATTTCATCCTCTAAAAATGAAGGATAAGAGGTGAAGGTGAGTGGGGGGGGGGTAGATTCGTAGGTGGGAGCAGAACCTGAGATACAGTTTTATTTACTTCTCTGTTCTCCCTGGTAGATGAGGTGAGACAACATGTCCTCATTTAAAGAGCAGTAAATAACATATGGCCATTGTGGAGAGGGGGTGAATATGTGTAATCACGGATCCAGATAAAAAAGAAAACACAGAAACCAGCAAAGAAGCTGAAAGTAGCAGAATATCTAGCTGAGGATGAAGATGGACCTGTATCATCCCTTTCACATGAATATTGACCTGGCTTTCTCGAGCCATACCTGAGTGTGTGTGTGTGTGTGTGTGTGTGTGTGTGTGTGTGTGTGTGTGTGAGAGAGAGAGAGAGAGAGAGAGAGAG
>PVJS01046505.1:0-15797 GCA_004027185.1 Glis glis
AAAAAAAAAAAAAAAAAAAAAAAAAAGAAGGCAAGGAGAAACTTGTTAAGGTAGAAAACAGTAGCTTCCAGAGAGGTATGAGGCAAAACAGAACGATAAAGCGGCCATGGGGCATTGGAGCTTCAGCATGGAAGGACTCTGAGAGGAGAGACCACAGAGTGGTTTCCTTGCCCAGCTGCCAGGAGCAGGCCAAGCTTCCCCACCAGGCCTTTTCTGCAGGGTGAGTTGCCCAGGAGCGCCCCCGTGGCCACATGCTGTTACTGCAGGCTGGTGCTTGAATGAGAGGAGCCGGGATTTAAGACTCAGTCACAGTCCCCCTTGTCCTTTGTTGCACCGCAACTTGCCTAATGCTGATTCACCAAAAGTCATTGCATCCCTCAGGGGACAACCCGAGCAGGTAGTGGCCAGAGGTGGGAGCTGGTAGAAGGGATGCATGTCATCTGGGCTACTGCACCCCAACCAAGGTGTGGCGGTGGCTCTTGGGGGGGCAGTGTGGGATGGCTCTCATAGGGGAGGAGGTGGCTGCACAGAGAGAGGGAGGCTGAGTACTCCTGGCAGAGGTGGTGGCGTGACAAAGAGAAAGGCTTGGGAGCTCTGGACGCGTTCAGCAAGCCCAGGAGTGGTGTAAGGTCCTCAGGGTGTGAGCAGTGGGGAGGCAGATGCCATCTGGTAGAAAACAAGGCTGGAAGGAGAGATGAGGCCACAACAGAGAGGAAGGCCCAGAATGCCACCCACCTCCTGGACTCCCCTGATTTTCATTACTACAAACGAGACCTGTAATCCAGGGGTTGGGGGGGTGCACGGCTGGGTTCTCCAGGAGCAGAAGCACAAAGGAAGCCCAGACTCAACTCCTTGGCCAGTTTAGAGAACTCGAATGCATTATGGAGGCCTGCATCTTCCCACACAGTAAGTAGGAGCTTCCCACAGGTGTGCCAAGGTCTTGAAACCCTTCATCCCGGAGCAGCTGGGGACCAGGCCAGCTGATGAGGGCTACCAGGAGCCTCGTCTGGCACTCCAGTGTGCCCTTCCAATGTTGTCATTTTCTTTTTTGTTTTTTCTTTTGCAGTACTGGGGATTGAACCCAGGGGCATTCTACCTCTGAGCTACACCCCCAGCCCTGTTTTTTGTTCTTTATTTTGAAACATGGTCTCACTAAGTTGTGGAGGGCCTCACTAAGTAGCTGAGGCTGGCCGTGAACCTGCGATCCTCCTGTCTCAGCCTCCCAAGTACAGGGATTACAAGCGTGTGCCACCACGCCCAGCTCCAATGCTGTCATTTTCTGCATGTGCCATGGCCTACAGAAGGCGAGGAAGCCTCTTTTTGGGTAGACACACACAGGGATGTGCAATGCCGACCATGGCACCCTCTTTTCCCACCGACACCGTTACAACCCCAGAACCCTGCCCCAATGCAGTGTGCACTGGTTCAAGGAGAAATGAAAAAAATAAGGGCAAATACAATACGTTTTTCATAAAGCTAAATTTGTTCTTTGATGTTTTACTTTGTAGCATAATATTTATACCGAAGAGTGCACCTGTCACCAGTACACCACTCCATGACATTTCAAAGTGAACAACCCCATGTAGCTAGCACCAGGGTAAAAAACCAGAACATCACCATGTCCCTTAAGTTCCCCATCACATTCTCCTTCAGTGCTACCCCCAAGAATAACCGCTATCCTAACCTCTAGCGCCATGGCTAATTTTGCTTCCCTTTCAACTTGATGTTAATGACGTTGCTGAGTAAGTACTGTTTTGATTCTAGTTCCTTTCCCTGGACGTCATGTTTATGAGAGGTGTCCATGATCTTTCTGGCAATTGTTTATTCTTATTGCTACACAGCACTCCATTATGTGAATACCCCTCGATTCATTTATTCATTCTGCTGTTGATGGGCATTTGGGTTTCCAGTGTGGGTCTCTTAAGAGTAGTACTACTATGACATTTTTATAAAATGTAAAAATGCTCATGGATTTCTGTCACGTATATAATTAGGGATGGAATTAAATAGATGCATATTTTCAGCATTAGAAAATAGTGCCCAGCTAGTTTTCAAAGTGGCTATGCCATTTTACACTCCCACCAGGAATGAATGAGAGTTCTGCTTGCTTCACATCTGTGCCAACATTGGATATTGTTTAACATGTGTGTGTGTTCTACTGGGGATATTGAACCCAGGAGCATTCTACCTCTGAGCTACACCCCTGGCCCTATTTTATTTTATTTTATTTTTTAAACAAACACTTTTTTTTGCAGTACTGGGGATTGAATCCAGGGGCATTCTACCTCCGAGCTATGCCCCCAGCCCTATTTTTTATTCTTTAATTGGAAACAGGGTCTCATTAAGTTGCAGAGGGCCTCACTAAGTTGCTGAGGCTGGCCACGAACCTGTGATCCTCCTGTCTCAGCCTCCCAAGTCCTGGGATTACAAACCTACACTATCACACCTGGCTGTTTATCTCTTTTATTCTAGTCATTATGATAGTGGGTACCTACACTACCACACCCGGCTGTTTATCTCTTTTATTGTAGTCATTATGATAGTGGGTAATGGTTCTTCTTCCTCCTTCCCTCTGTCCTTTTCTCTCTCTCTCTCTCTCTCTCTCTCTCTCTCTCTCTCTCTCTCCCTTCTGAGGATCAAACTCAGGACTTACAGATGTTAATAAGCACATGCTCTACCACTGAGTTACACACCGCAGGCACTTCACTGGAGCATGGGTTGGTCTGGAGGGTCCAAGTTAGCTTCTTTCACTTCTGGAGCCTTGAGGGAAATGGCCAAAAGGAGACTCAGCTGGGACTGTCTATAGGTTGTGCTAGTCCAAAGGTTCTCAGACTTAAAGAGTGAGGAGCTAAACCGCACTCTTCCTGATAGGGAAACAGCAAGATCACATCATAAGAGTGTGGGGATGGCGATATGATTGTGACTGCCTTTGGAAAGATACAATTTGCCACATGCCCAGTACCAATCCTAAACCTAATAATACCCAACAGTACCAATCCCAAACCTAATAATACCCAACAGTACCGATCCCAAACCTAACAAAGAAAACCTGGCCTGGACGTAGCAGAAGAGCACCGAGGCAACTGAGAGGGCCACCTCTGTCTTTTGCACTTTTCCTGTCCTTAGCTCCCTCTCTCACATGCTTCTACCTTTTCATTTTATTTTCTTACTTCTCTCTCTGCCCCATGCTGTCAAGTAACTAAACTCACAAGGATTCCCACTGGACATTTCTTAATCCCCTTTTTCCCTGCATGTCTTCAAACTCTTTGTTCCCAGAGAGATAAAGAGATTATTGGAGCTGGGGCGTGGCAGCACACACTTGTAATCCCAGTATTTGGGAGGCTGAGACAGGAGGATTGCAGGTTCAAGGCCAGACTCAGCAACTTAGTGAGACTCTGTTTCAAAATATAAAAAGAACTGGGGGTGTCGCTCAGAGGTAGAATGCCTCTGGGTTCAACCTCCAGTACCAACAACAACACCAACAACGAAAAAGATTATTGGGACACCTAGACTATTCCATATCAGGCCTGGAAGGGTCTTGACTAATCTCTGATGCACTTTACACAGAGGAAGTTGAGGCCTAGAGAAGGGACTTCCCCACGGTTCTACTTCAAGTAAGTGGCAGAGTTCGGGCTAGCGCAGCATGCAATGTAGCCTGCAATGGGTCTCAAAGAATGGCCACAGCTTCCTTTCCATTTCTGACTGCCCGAAAATAAAGTCACTTGTTTCTGTTTCACCTCCATTGCTTCACCGCTTCAGTGTCCTTTGGCCTCTTGGTCAAGAGTGAAACTGAGGCTGGCAGGCCTCGGGGCCCAGAGGAGCCTGCCCCAGCCCTGGTCCCAGTCCCAGCCTTTTGAGATGGATGGAGCTGGTGGATAGAGCGAGTGGGAAACAGGACAACCAGCCCCTCTGACCACTGACCTCAGATGCAGCTGCTGCTTCTTCTGATCCTGAAGTCCAAGGATTTCCTGACCGCTAACATCAACAAGCAGCCTGTAGACCTCTTTTAAAATGTCCAGAGCAGGGATGTAACTCAGTGGCAAAGCGCTTGCCCCTGTGAGTGCACCATCCCGGGTTCGATCTCCAGTTCCAAAAAGACAAAACAAACAAAACACCTTTAGCCGGACGTGGTAGTGCACACTTGTAATCCCAGTACTTGGGAGGCTAAGACAAGAGGATCACAGGTTTGCGGCCAGCCTCAGCAACTTAGTGAGACCCTGTTTCAAAATGAAAAATAAAATAGGGCTGGGAGTGTAGCTCAGAGGTAGAACACCCCTGGGTTCAATCCCGAGTACCATACACACAAAAACAGAGAGAGAGAGAGAGAGAGAGAGAGAGAGACAGACTTCCAGGCATCCAGGGATGATGATTTTAGCTGGTAATGACCACAGTCAGGCTGAAGATTATCTGGGGTGGTAGAAACCAAAAAGCCATGTTTCTGTGGCCAAGCCTAAGAGACGGAAACTCTGTTATGCTAAAGTCTGTTTTCTATGATAATACCTCCAAACACGAAGAAGCTGGGGCCCAGAGAGGGGATCTCAAGCTGGGCCACCAGATATCCCACAGCAGCAGCAGCAGCAGCAGCAGCAACAGCAGCAACAGGATCATACAGGGAAGAGCAAGGGCTGGAGTAAAGGCAGGGCTGGCCCTGAGGCTGTGGGATCTGAATAGTCAACAGTGTGGAGAATGACCTGCTAAGGACCCAATTGACAGAATCATTCCTTTTGGCCACAAGATAGTAGCTCTGCAAATCGGTGACAGGCTGAGAGTGTGACATAGAGGACTCTGTGGATAAGGAGGGCTGGCAATCTTATTTAACTGACATAACCTGTAGCTTCCTTCGGGGGAGTGGCCATGTCTTACCATATCTGGGTGAGCAGGTCTAGAGCGTGGCACGTATTAGGGGCTCCATAAGTGTTTGCTACAAAGACCTGCTAGTCATGCCTCAGAGCACTACTGTGGCCAAGGCATTTAATCCTTCCACGCATCCTCTTCTCCTGGTCTTCTTCCAGCAGCCCCCCATTAGCTCTAACCAATGGGGGGCTCAGAACATGGAGAGATACCATTAACAACTTTTAGTTGCCCTCCCCCACCCACAGATTCAAGACTCACAGACCCTCCCCAGGGCCCCTCCATTGGGAATGGTCATGAGAGTCCCATGCCTTTCTTCTCCCTGGGGCCCCTCCCTGCAGCCCTGTATTCCTTTCTGCCAAATAAAGACAGGGGCAATTTCTTCTCTTTAGACTTTTTTCTGGGAGGGAGGGAGGGGGGGGAGAGGGAGGGGAAAAAAGCAAAGAAAATGTTTTTTTTAAGGAAGAAAAATCATGAAACCAGAAGAAACATCATCAGCTTATCCTGTCATTTCCCAATCTGTGGTTGGCCAGAGCCCGTGCCTGGCCCGCATCCACACAGCCTGCTGCTGTGGCCGCAGCCACTTGAGTTGAAATCGTAAAAGCAGCTGCCACACTGGGCACAGAGCCAAGAAGCTGGCCTCCCATCTGCGTTCCTCTCCAAGCTCTGCACGCTTTGCGTCACGTCGCATCTGGGGCTGTGGTGTGTAGTAATAGTGGTATCTGTTGAGCACTTCCTCTCTGCCTGCCACTCTTCTAAGAACTCCCTAGGGATTATCCTATTTGGTTCTTGCTCCACAACTCTGTGAAGTAGGCATTGTTAGTCCCACTTTACAGATGAAGAAACTAAGGCACAGAAAAATTAGAATTTACCCAAGGCTCCCAGTGGCAGAGCCACAATTAAATCCCAAAGGGCTGATGCTGGAGCCCATGCTCCTGACCCCACCATGGGCTGACTTTGCAGAGAGAAGGGCCTTAGGAGGCATCTGACCTGTGGCTGATCTACAGTCAGTAGTCGATAAACTCCACAGCCAGGAACGTTGGGTGCTGTACCAGGGGCCACCCTCTCCCCTGAACCTTCCATTTCTGCCATAGGCACTGCTTCATTCAGGCCTACGATGTAGCGTCTAGGCCGCAGGGAAGATGAGCTGCATGTATGGGTGGAGCAGCTTGTTCCCCTTCTGGAAAAACAACTCAGAGTCTCATCTTGCTGTCATCGTTGCCCCTAGAGTCCCTTTAAAATCTGTGACCTGCACTTTCAGCTTCTTTGTGACACCTAGAACAGACCCAAGGGATGACCTGGGAGCCCTAGCCAGAAACCCCAGACTAACAGCTGCCTGGCAAGAGAGGATAGGAATGGTCTCCGGGGACCCCAGTTCAACACACATACGCTTACAATGATCATTCCCAGATAACATGACCCCTCTCCATTCCCCACCAGCCATGTCATGCTTGCCCACTACGTGTGTGTGTGTGTGTGTGTGTGTGTGTGTGTGTGTGTGTTAGCGGGGATTGAACCCAGGGGTGTTCTATCTCTGAGCTATACTCCCAGTCCAGCTCCCTTTTTTATTTTTACTTTTTGAAACAGGTCTTACTAAGTTGCTGAGGGTCTTGCTAAATTGCTGAGACTGGCCTCCAACCTGTGATCTTCTTGTCTCAGTCCCCCAAGTACTGGGATTCCCGGCATGCGCCACTGCCCCGGCTCTTGCCCACCACTCTCGCTCCTCCTTACCCCTCCTGTGTCCTCCTCCTTCCACATCTGCCCCCACCCCTACCCCAGCACTCTCTCTCTCCCACAGGATCTTTACTCCAATTCCTCTCTCTCTCTCCTTTCTGCCTTCTGGCCTCTACTCAGACCTGAGGATCCCTCCTCACCCCAACTCCTGTCCTACCAGACAATTTCCACACCCACCATGTGACTCTAAGCCTTCTCCTAGGCTCCAACATGTTGAAACTAAAGCCTCGGGGTCAAAAAACCTGGATTCAGAGGACCCCTGATGGACTTCCCAGTAGTCGGTAGGAGAAGACGTGCAGGCTAAGGGGATGAGGAAACCTCTTGCCCACAAGCCAGGGCCGTGGCTGTCTCTGAGGCTGGGGCTGCCTCCCCTGCCACTTCTCAGGGCCACAAAAGCTTGAGCCTATTTGCATTCATTCCCTGGCTTCCTTCACTCAGTCCAGGACTTGCTAATTTATGCAAATTGAATGCAAATGAATTAAAAAAAAAAACCCCGATGTGACCCTGGATTTACTGGAAATCGGAGGCTCCTCTGACGGGAAGACTTGGGGGAAATTTTGGAATCTACTTCCCAAGAGAAATTCAAAAATAAAGTGACTTCCACTTGGGGGTGGGGGGTGTGGCTGGAAGTCATTAGAGGAAGGCACAGTTTGGGTCCCGTGTCCAACTCTAAGCCACCCGGCAGAAAGCAGAGGATGAAAAGCATCTGGCTGCCAAGGCTCCCCTCTCCTCTCCTGGCTGAGCCCTCGTCTAGCTCCAAGTTCTGTCAAAACCACCCAATGGTGCACGTTGAAGAACACGGCACCCAGCATTACTGCCTCTTTGGAAATGGGGCATTTTATTTATATCCAGTGTTCTCACGAAAACATTTGGCTACCCTCCTTTCCCGTGCATCTCCTACACTGACCCTCTTGTACTTAGCCCTCATTGGGTATGGCTAGGCGAATGAACAGAATGTTCTGGAACCTCGGATAGCTCTGGGGAAGATCTACTCGGACACAAAGGGGTAGGCACCTCATTTCCCGAAGCCAGGAGAAAAAGGCCTCTCCCAAAAGAACAGGGGACAATAGGTGGTCCCAAAAGCCACAGCCCATTCTTCTGACCCTTAACAGAAATGTGCTGAATAACCACAAAAGGCAAAAACTGATCTTTTCTTGAAGATCTCAAGAGAAGGAAAATTTCTTCCAAAAATTTTCCGGTAGACTACTAGTTCTACCAGAATGTTTTACTTATATTAACATGAATGCTTGATGTGACCACAGAAGTCATTTTATTTTGGTTCTTTCTTCCAGGTTACTAGAGAAGCGCTGCTCTTGGCTATTAAGGTAAAAACTACAGTAAACCCTTTTAACACAGGCTGTGAAAAAAACTAACCACAAACTCCCCTGAGATTCAGGGACCACCTCCCTGAGAGATAACCCAAACTGGACCTTCTAGTCCCAGGAGATGGGAGCTGTGAGTATCTGCTGATATGTGTTCCCCTAACCTAAGAGGAAAGGTCAGCTTTCAACTAATCAATATTTGGGGTTGTCCAGAGAAGGGAAAAAGTGCTCATTTGCATTTTTAATTGGGAAGGACACACTGTGTATCAAGCATGTTATGTACATTATCTCCTTTAAGTTTCATAACAGGACGAGTGTGGCACATGCCTGTAATCCCAGTACTTGGGAGGCTGAGACAGAAGGATTGCAGGTTCAAGACCAGCCTTGGCAACTTAGCGAGACCCTCAGCAACCTACCAAGACCCTGTTTCAAAATAAAATAAATAAATAAATAAAAAGGGTTAGTGGTGTAGCTCCGAGGTAGAATGCCCCTGGGTTCAATCCCCAGCACCAAAAAAAAAAAAAAGAAAGTTTCCCAACCGGCCTATTAGATATATATTATCCCCACTATACAAATGAGGAAACTAAAGCTAAGAGAGTTAAAGTCACTTGTTCAAGATCACACAGCAGCTATTCTACCAAATAGAAGCTACGATTAACCAGTAGTTTGTACCTGGTGGAATCAATCTGATTTTTAAAAAAAGAAGCAAAGAATTATTGATAGCAAGGGTTACATAAAAGCTTGTAAAATTTTCTATTGAGATAGGAAATCCTGCAAGAATAATTTTCAGGGGCAAGGAAGACCTCTCCTTTTCCTACCAAACATTTCCACAGAGCTTCTATGGTAGAGAATTAGCTCTTGGTCTTGACACTTTGAGCCCCCACCCTCTATGATGAATTCTCTGGAAGGGTAACCCACAACTGTCTTACTAGTCAATCATACCTTATCCTATTTATTGAGTTCTTACTATCTGCCAGTTATAGTTCCAAGATATTTCAGTGCAATATTTAATCAAATTTTACATTTTACAGGTAAAACTGAGATTCAGAAAATCTTAAGAAAGGCTCATGACCGTGGAGGCAGAAGTTAGATTTGAACTTAGCTTTGTCTGATTCCAAAGCTTTTGCTCATTGCACTCTGCCAGTGTTTCATAAACTAGGTGACTCTTCAGAATCATCAGGAGCCAAGCGTGGTGGCGCATACTTGTAGTCTTAGTACTTGGGAGGCTGAGACAGGAGGATCGCAGGTTTGCGGCCAGCCTCAGCAACTTGTGAGGCCCTCTGCAACTTAGTGAGACCCTGTTTCAAAATAAAGAATAAAATATTGGGCTGGGGGTGGAGCTCAGAGGTGGAATGCCTCTGGGTTCAATCCCAAATATGGGGGGAGGGAGAATCAGCAGGGGATAGTTAAAATGCAGATTCCTGGGTCTGGCCACAGAGGACTGAATTGCTCTCCCAGGGGCAGGGCGCACATACGCCCCAGATGCAAATGAAGATAAGCCATGCTTGGGACACCACAGTGTGCCTTGTGGTGGGAAAGAGGAAGAGGGCGAATCAAGAAGGCTGCAGAGGGATAAGGCAGGGAGAACAGAGAGGGGCCTCCCACTCGGGGCTGGCCTTGCTCCAGCGAACACTGGTGCCTGTCTCTGAGGAGTGGACACCCTGACTGTGGAAAGTGAAGGATCCCCAAATCAAGAAAAGGCCTTTGAGTTGGGGATGGCCGTGTGTACCTGTTGTCCCAGCTACGTGGGAGGCTGAGGCAGGAGGATCCCTTGAACCCATGAGTTTCCAAGCCAGCTCGGGCAACATAGTGAGACCTATCTCTAGAAGAAAGGAAAGGAAAAGACCTTTCTTCCCATCCACTTTTCCCTTATACTTCTACTGTGGAAAGGGGACATGAGATTCAGCTTCAAAGAGGCATCCCCAGACCTATTTTTATTTCATGTATTTAATTAATTAATTAACTAATTAATTAATTTTGTGGTACCGGGGATTGAACCCAGGGGCGTTCTACCTCCGAGCTACACCCCCGGCCCTATTTTTTATACTTTATTTTGAAACCAGGTCTCACGAAATTGTGGAGGGCCTCACTAAGTAGCTGAGGCTGGCAGGGAACCCGGATCCTCCGGTCTCCGCCTCCCAAGTACTGGGATTACAAGCGTGCGCCACCACACCCGGCTCCCAGACCTATTTTTAAATTCACCAGAACAGCTGGGCGTGGTGGTGCACGCTTGCATAATAAATAAATAAATGGGGCTGGTGTTGTAGCTCACAGGTAGAACCTCCCTGGGTTCAATCCCCAGCACCAAAACAAAACAACAACAACAACAAAATGAAAAGCAAGTAAATTCACCAAAACTAAAGAAAAGCCTGTGGTGGTTCAGAATGTGCTAGCCATTTCCTTGCTTAGTGCAACAGCCTGGATTTAGTGCTCACTGCTTCTGAGCCCGGGATCACCTGGAGGGGCTGGGATGAAGCTGCTGCCACGCCCATTCATGATGACCAGAGCCCAACGCGGCGAGGGCGCAGCTCAGCCACAAGGAACTGAATGGCTACTTGAAAAAATATTTTTGCTTATTTTTGTACCTAAGTAGCTGCTATGGGAGCTCCACTTAGGAACTGTAACAACTGATGTCATTTGTTGAGAGTTTCCTTTGTACAGGTTTACAATTCCTTGTCCACGGTTTCACCATATAATTTATCATCCAAATTGGGCAATTTTGAAAGTGAAAGGGGGCAGGGTAGTTATCGGTAATTTCACCAAAACTAAAGTGTAAGTCATGTGTGTCCTAAGCAAACTAGGATACATGTTACCCTATTATCTAAAACCCCAGGGCCAAATGTGTTTTAAATTCAGACTTTTTTGGATTTTATAAAGGTAATACTGTGTGTGTGTGTGTGTGTGTGTGTGTGTGTGTGTGTGTATGTGTGTACATATATACACCCATAACACCCTAAAGGAGTCTAGGACAACACCTTATAATCAAACACATTGTATTTCTGTTGCAAAAATATGAATATTCACATCACATAAAATAGACACTTCAGATTCTGTCTCCTAATGGTTTATGAGAAGTACTTGTTTTCAGAGAAATTTGGAGAATTCTTCTTCAAACTGTTGAAAGGGTATGTGGACCTGTGTCAAAAGCTCTGCCAAGTGCCTTTGATAGTGTCGCAGAAACACCTCTTCTCTCTTGGTAATAGAACTTCTAGTCTGTATTTGGACCCATGGCTGTCTGGAATAAAGGGTATGTTTCCCAGCCTCTTTGCAGCTAGATGTGGTCATGTGATTGAGACATGGCCAATGAGGTTTGTAAGTGGAAGGATGTGATCGGTGAACCCACATACACAAGTACAGATGCACCTGTTCTTGCACCTGGCATCCACTCTGATCAAGCGAACCCAGCTATGGTGGCATGCTATCATTTGCATCTTACATGTCCCAAGGCCCTATGTAAAGGCTTGTCCCTAGAGTGGTGCTCTTGGGAGGTGGTAGAAATTTTAAGAGGTGGCACCTAGTCAGGGCTCTTCAGGTTACTGGGGGGTGTGCCCATGGAGGGGACTGTGGGACCCCAGTCTCTTCATCTTCCTCTCTTTTGCTTCCTGGCCACAGGGTGAGTAGCTTTGCTCCACCACATGCCTCCGCCATGACGGGCTGCCTCACTGCAAGCCCAAAGCCATGGGACCACTGGATCACGAACTGGACCCTCCAAATCCGTGAGCCAAACCAAACCTTTTATCTTTATAAGTTATCTCAAGTATTTGTCATAATCATAGAAAGCTAACACACATGCCATATTAACTATTAAATGTCTTGATAATTATTCCCCATGTGAACCTTTTTTTTTTTTTTGCAGTACCGGGAAGGAACCCAGAGGCGTTCTACCTCCGAGGTAGGCCCCCGGCCCTATTTTTTATACTTTTTTATTTTGAAACCGGGTCTCACTAAGTTGCGGAGGGCCTCACTAAGTAGCTGAGGCTGGCCTTGAACCTGGATCCTCCGGTCTCCACCTCCCAAGTACTGGGATTACAAGCATGCGCCACCACGCCCGGCTCCTGGCTCCGTGTGAACCTTTAGGAAGTCTCTTTAGAGGGATGGGGTGAGCTTATCTCCCCTCCCTCCATTCTCCTTCCCATTGGCTGGAATATGGTCACGTGGGGTGGAAGCCTTGGGCCCCCACTCCACTTTGAACCATGAAGATGAGAAACTCATCCTGCAGAAGATGAATCGGAAATTCGGGAGGATGCTGGGCCTTGATGACTCCCTAAACCTCTAGACTGTTTATATGACAGGAGAAAACCTTTTCATTTTAAGTCACTGTTCATTTGTATTTTCTGTCACTCTCAAAAGAACCTGTATTCTAAGATTTGCTCTGACTGTGCTGCTTAACAAAAACCCTGAAATCTCAGACATTTTTTGGTGCTGGGGATTGAACCCAGGAGCATTCTACCTCTGGGCTACCCCAGCCCTTTTTATTTTTTATTTTGGAACAGGGTCTCCCTAAGTTGTTGAGGGTCTTGCTAAGATGCTGAGCCTGGCTTTGAACCTGCAACCCTCCTGTTTCAGCCTCCCAAGTACTGGGATTACAGGCATGCACCACCACACCCAACTTTATGTTTTATTTTGAAACAGGGTCTTGCTAAGTTGCAACAGCTGGCCTTGAACCTGTGATGCTCCTGTTTCAGCCTCTCAAGTACTGGGATTACAGGTGTGTGCCTCCACACCCGGCCTCCATACTTCTCTTCATTCTGGGATGCATGCATGCTTGGGACATGCTCTCCCCATAGGAATGAAGCTCAAGGGACCAAGCCAACCCACATCCCATGGGCGGGAGGAGAAAGCGAACACAGCTGATGGTGATACACAGAACTGACTGCAGCTGTGCACGCTCCAGGTGCTTCTGAGCATCCTGGGCTCCTTCCCTCACTCCCATCATTGCCATGGACCACTGCTCCCTGGTCGTAGCCCGAAATCCCAAGTATACTGTCCCCCACCACTGCTCCATGGGCCTGTCAAGTGGGTGGCAACAGGTCAGGTCTCCTTTTTTTTTTTTTTTTTGCGGTACCGGGGATTGAACGCAGGGGCGTTCTACCTCCGCGCTACACCCCCGGCCCTTATTTTGAAACCGGGTCTCACGAAGTTGCAGAGGGCCTCACTAAGTAGAGAGAGAGAGAGAGAGAGAGAGAGAGAGAGAGAGAGCGCTGAGGCTGGCTGCGAACCCAGATCCTCCGGTCTCCGCCTCCCAAAGTACTGGGATTACAAGCGTGCGCCAACACACCCGGCCCAAGTCTCCTTTGCTTTTACTGTCTCATCTTTGTGGTCATCCTAAGACCACACACCAGGCTGTACAGATGTATCTGGCGTTCTTACCCAAAGGGGTGAGGGGAAAGGTGAAAAGCAGGCACTCTCCGGCCGTACATTTGTGTCTGCCTCCCAAGGGCCTTCTATTTCCAAACTTCCTTTGAGAGTTTCTGTCCAGGTGCGGGGTGCTGCCCCAGCTACACATCTGAGAGAGCCGTGGTACTTCTGGAGTGCTCTCGGAAGAGTAAGGAAGTACATTTCCCACAGTTCCCCAGTAAACCTCTCCTGGGGCTGCAGCGTTCAATCCTGAGGACCCAGCCCCAAGCATTAACTATAACGTTTGGGAAGAGGATTCAGTCAATTAGCCTCAGTCATGCCCAAATGCCTGAACGAAATACCAAGAGAGGTTTAGCAGTGAGATGGATGTTGGGGATATTGTCCACTTCTATGGTTTGAATGTGTCCCCCAAAAAGCATGCATTGGAAATTTATTCCCCAAGGCAACATTAAATATCAAGAGGTGGGACCTTTAAGAGGTGAGTAGGCTCCGAAGGCTCTGCACTCATGAATGGATTAATGTGGTTATTGAAGGAGTAGGTTTGTGATCTCAGGAGTGGAAGGGATGTCATGTGCGGATGGCGTAGGCCATTTTTACTTTCCCGCCCCCTCCATTTTGTAGTCCAGTGAAATCATGCAGACAGACACCAGAGGGGACCTTTGAAGTAGGAAAAGAAATCGCCAGGGGACAAAGCATGCTGTTTGTCTGGGGTCAGGGGACTCCTTGCCTTGGTGATGGTGAGGGAGAGGGAGTTTGGAATGTGAGGTCTGATGGGGACAGGTAGTCAGGAAAGGCTATCCTGAGAGCAAGCCTTCCAGTGGCCAGTGGGAAGGCTGGGTTTGGTGGGCGATAGACACTGTGCTGTCATGCACCTGCAGCTCTACCTGGGCAAGAAAAGCCTGTGGCCTGCCCAGGGAGAAGGGAAGATGATCCACCCAGTGGCCAATATGAGCCCAGGTGCATAAAAGCAATGGGAGAGCTTCAGCTGCAGGAGACTGAGACACAGAGGGACCCAGAGGGCAGAAGGGGTGGGCACGGCTCCTCCCCCTTTCCCCCACTTCCCTTTGGCCACGCCCAGGGTGTCCAGAGCCGCCTCCAGCCTGGTGGCCTGACCACCAGAGGTCAACCCCTCTCTTGAAAATCCTGCAGGAGACTGTGATGCTCCTTCGGGGACTGGCTTCAGGCGGTTAAGTGGACCTGATAATCTGGGGAAATGTATCTTTGTTGATGATTAAAGATGATTAAAATGGTATAGTGAGCTGGGCGTGGTGACGTATGCAACTTAGTGAGGCCCTCTGCAACTTAGTGGGATCCTGTTTCAAAATAATAAATAAAAATATTTATTTTATGACTTGGAGGTAGAATGCCCCTAGGTTCAATCCCCAGTAACACACACACACACACACACACACACACACACACGGCATAGTGATTGGATGTGACTATTCAAGAATTCGTTTAATTACTAGAAGAATGTTCCTTGTTAGATCGTTGGGTTCAGTGTTCGGTGTACACCAAGGGGAGGAACTTAAACATATGAACTGTCTGAACTATAGTGGTCTAGGTGACAAGGGATGTGACATGTCCTAATATGATGGTATGAAGGCTCCTCCAAGGTTCTGGGAAGGAGCTTTGCCTGTCACTAAGTGTAAAGTTTGGACTGTACCCTAAAACCTACATTAAAAACGTCACTTAGAACAAATTAAAATCCTTGCAGTCACCTCGATAGACCTATGGCTTTCCTCTCTGTAAAACCAGAAGCAGCCAGCTGAGGGATTACAAGGTTCGCTGGGCAGGCCCCTTCAATTTCCATCGCGGGCTGTCTCCCAGGAAGACGGCAGAGTGCGCAGGTATGGACGGTGAGCGCATGCGTGGCGCTGGCTGTGCATTCCCTTGTCCATCTTTGCCACCATTACTTCTGTCCTGCCCCACCCTTGATCCCTGGACTCAGGGAAGGTGGGACTGATGATCTGTGAACATGTGTCCTCCTCATTTTAATTGGAAGTTGTGTGGATGACCACAAGGTTTTCCTCAATACAACAGAACTTGCAAAATCCAAGATACCTGCTTCTCTTTGCCTTACCAGGTCAACTCATGCCCAAGTTGCTGATACAACCAGTTTCCATGAGGAGGAGCCTCTGCCCCATCAGTGTCCTCTCTGGGGCCTTCCTTCAGGGAAGACCCGCGGGAAAGTCACACTCCTCCTTAGCTTAGCTTTTGCTGAGGCAATATTCCTTCTAATGTCTTTTTCTTTTTTTTTGGGGGGGGGGAACTATTGGGGATTGAACCCAGGGCCATTCTACCTCCGAGCCACCTCCTCAGCCCTATTTTATTTTTTATTTGGAAACAGGGTCTCGCTAAGTTGCTGAGAGCCTTGCTAAATTGCTGAGGCTGGCTTCGAACCTTTGATCCTCCTGTCTCAGCCTCCTAAGTACTGGGATTACAGGCGTGTGCCACCATGCCTGGCTCTTTTTCTTTTTTCTTTTTTTTTTTTGCGGTACTGGGGATTGAACCCAGGGGCGTTCTACCTCC
>PVJS01046506.1:0-15798 GCA_004027185.1 Glis glis
TTTTTTTTTTTTTTTTTTTTTTTTTGCGGTACTGGGGATTGAACGCAGGGGCGTTCTACCTCCATGCTACACCCCCGGCCCTATTTTTTTATACTTTATTTTGAGACCGGGTCTCACGAAGTTGCGGAGGGCCTCATTAAGTAGAGAGAGAGAGAGAGAGAGAGAGCGAGCTAGAGAGCGAGAGAGCGAGAGAGCTGAGGCTGGCCGCGAACCCGGATCCTCCGGTCTCCGCCTCCCAAAGTACTGGGATTACAAGTGTGCGCCACCACGCCCGGCCCAGTTTTTTTTTTGGTACTGAGGATTGAACCTAGAGGCATTCTACCTCCAAGCTACACCCCCAGCGTGATTTTATTTCTTGCTTGGAAACAGGGTCTCACTAGGTTGCTGAGAGCTTCCCTAAATTGCCAAGGCTGTTCTTGAATCTGTGATCCTCCTGTCTCTGCCTCCCAAGTACTGGGATTACAAGCATGGGCTACCATGCCTGGCTAAAAAAATACATATTTAATGAGCTATTTAAAACTCTTTTTTTAGGGTTAGAGCATGAATATTTTACTCTGAAAGTTAATTCGCAATCAGTAGACGGGGTTTGGAGGGTTCTTGAGCACCCCAAGTCGTGTCCATAGTGTGGTGTGTTTCTGTTGGGTGGTGGGGGTGTAGCTTTTTGGTGCTGGGGTGGAACCTGGGGCCTGTGTGTGCTGAGCGCGAGCTCTACTGCTGAGCTGCACCGCTGGGCCCTGGGCCTTGATCTTGAAAATGGCTTGTTCTCAGGGTGAGGTGGCAGTGTCTGTAGGAGGCATGCTGAGTGTAACACCCACACAGTATGATTTACATGTTACATTACTTTGTTTTTATGATTAGGCCTATTAAAGCTGCCATTAGAGAAAGGAAACAGACATTTGAAGAATATTTAGAAGAACAGATTCGATTGGAAGAACAAGAACTGAAACAGAAACGGCTAAGGGTTAGCATTTGTACTACTTTGATTAAATTTCTGCAAGGCTTTGTGGTTCTGTATAAATTGTGTTAAGAGTGGCTTTGAAAGCTGGGCGTGGTGGCGCATGCTTGTAATCCCAGTACTTGGGAGGCTGAGACAGGAGGATCACAGGTTCGTGGCCAGCCTCAGCTACTTAGTGAGGCCCTCCGTAACTTAGTGAGACCCTGTGTCCAAATAAAGAATAAAAAATAGGGCTGGGGGTGTAGCTCGGAGGTAGAATGCCCCTGGGTTCAATCCCCAGTACTGCAAAAAAAAAAAAAAAAGTGGCTTTGAGATTACCTGGATATACCCTAATTTATTCAGGTATTGTCCTTCCATTTTAGGAAGCAGAAGGACCATTGCTAATGAAAGCAAAACCCAAACAACCATTCTTAAAGCGAGGAGAAGGGTTAGCTCGGTTTACTAGTGCTAAATCTAAGATTCAAAAAGGGAAAGAAAGTAACCAGAGCACACCAGAGGGCCAGCCTGTGTTCAAAATAGATAGGCAGCAACTGCTGCGGAAAACTGCTCTTCTAAATAAAGAGCTGCGTGCAGAGAAGCCTCCCTGTAAGAAGGACAGTGACGCCAGGGCCAAGGCCAGCTCTGAACCATGTGCAGAGAAGCCAAAAGTGCCCGAGAGCAGGTGCAGGAGGAGCCTCTCTTCGTCAGTGTCAAAAATACAGATGGGGAAGAAATGTGATGGGCAAGTCAGACAACAGGTCAAGTTAGAAAAAAGAATCGAGTCTAATAACAATGAACACGTGCCTGAGTGCGCACAAGCCTGTGATGCCGGCTGCAGAATGTGGAAAGATGGGTCGGGTGCTTTCCCTGGGCCCAGCAGCTGTGCAGCCTCTCAGAGCTGGAGGAGTGAGGCCGCCAAGGAGTCGGAGTCGTCTCTTGATGTTTCTCTTCAGAAAAAATTAGAGACTTGGGAACGAGAAAAGGAAAAAGAAAATGTGGAATTGGATGAATTTTTATTTTTAGAACAAGCTGCTGATGAAATATCATTTTCCAGTAATTCCTCCTTTGTGCTGAAAATCTTAGAAAGGGATCAACAGATCTGCAAAGGCCACCAGACATCTTCCACCCCTGTCAAGTCCGCGCAGCAGGACAAGACACACCGGGGGGGTCCCAGCAGTCCGAGCACTGGCACTGGTGCTGAGGACCATGCCCAGGAGAGCAAGGGTGAGCGCGCAGCAACGCCTGGAGCCCTGGGTCCTGTGTCCCCGCCCAGTGGGTTGAGGGAAGAATCCTGTAAGCTCAGCAGGACGGCCTTCTGCTCCAGTCCTCCTGAACTTCAGATGCAGTGGGATGCAAGCGACGAGGAAGGTGTGGACAGCGACAGCAGCACCACCTCCAAGGAGCAGCTCAATGTGACCATCAAGCCATCCACCAAGCACGGGGGGAAAGGGCTCAGAAGCAGAGAGGATAGTCTGCAAGTCTGTGATGACAAGGGGCCTTTTAGGGACACCAGGCCTCAAGCAGATAGGAGAGATGTTGATCTGGATTTGTCTGATGAAGATGCCAGCAGCAATGAGTCTGTCATAGTAGAAAGCAGGAGAGAGGGCCTTTCTGCGCCCCCAGGAAGACCCTTGTCTCTGAGCGTGAGCAAAATGGACTTCGGTGATGAGAGGTCCTGGTCTGATTTTGAAGAGCGTTCATGTAACCCTGGTGTTAATCTTGGAGAGGGAACCCTGTATGGGGCTCTGCAGTCACACTATATCAGTAAGAATGAGGTGTGTGTCCTGGACAAAACAATTAAAAGGAAGGTGGCCCCAGTCAAGAAGGAAGAGGACATCGCCAAGCCCCACAGGAGCCAGAGCTCCCCACCTGCCTCGAACCTGATGATGAAATTTTTCCCTTCTTTGAAACCCAAACCCAAACCAGATTCACACTTAGGAAATGACCCCAAGTTAAACATGAGCCAAGACCAGCCTTCTGGTGAGTCAGAATGTTATAAAATATGTATCAATGCTATTAATGTCACATCACTTTATCAGTATGTTGTCAGAATGTTTACAGTTTGTGTGTGTGTGTGTGTGGTGCTGGGAATTGAACCCAGGGGCATTCTACTTCTGAGCTACACCCTCAGCCCAATTATATTTTTTACTTGGAAATGGTCTCACTGAGTTGCTGAAGCTGGCCTTGACCTGCAATCCTTATGTCTCAGCTTCCCAAGTACTGGGTTTACAGGCGTACACCACCATGCCCAGCAGAATCCCCAAGCTATACCCCAGCCCTATTTTTTATTCTTTATTTTGAAACAGGGTCTCACTAAGTTGCAGAGGGCCTAAGAAACAGGCTGGCCGTGAACCTGTGATCCTCCTGTCTCAGCCTCCCAAGTACTGGGATGACAAGCGTGTGCCACCATGCCTGGCTGATTTATGTTCTTAAGGTATTTATTGATCTTTAAAAAGAATTGAATGATCTTTCCAGTTAATTTCTTTCTTAAATTTAGACTAATGTCCTTTGGAAAGTTAGGCCAATTTCAGTTTTACTCTTTGAAGCTTTGTTTCTAATGCATCTTGGCACAGGAGTTTACTATCTTCTTGGCTCACAACATCAGTAGCTGGTTAGTTAGAAATAATTTTTGCTAGCCAGGCGTGGTGGCGCATGCTTATAATCCCGGTACTTGGGAGGCTGAGACAGGAGGGTCACAGGTTCGAGGTCAGCCACAGCAAGTAGTGAGATTCTCATCAACTTAGCAAGACCCTGTTTCAAAATAAAAAGAAAATAGGGCTGGGGGTGTAGCTCGGATGTAAAATGCCCCTGGATTCCATCCGCAGTACCACAAAATAAATAAATAAATAAATAAATAAATAAATAAATAAATAGACGCCAGCCGTGGTGGCACACGCTTGTAATCCCAATACTTTGGGAGGCGGAGACCGGAGGATCCGGGTTCACGGCCAGTGTCAGCTCGCTCACTCTCTCTCTCTCTCTCTCTCTCTCTCTCCGTTTCTCTCTCTCTCTCTCTACTGAGTGAGGCCCTCTGCAACTTCGTGAGACCTGGTTTCAAAATAAAGTATAAAAAAATAGGGCCGGGGGTGTAGCGCGGAGGTAGAACGCCCCTGGGTTCAATCCCCGGTACTGCAAAAAAAAAAATAAATAAATAAAAAATAGAACTAATTTTTGCTGATGGAAGGAAGGCCTTTAAGGAATTCAGTATTTATGGCTTTTCATAGGTGACAGTGCTCGATCCCAGGTTTTGAGAGAGAAAGTTATTGAATTGGAAACAGAAATTGAAAAATTTAAAGCAGAGAACACATCTTTGGCTAAACTTCGCATTGAACGAGAAAGTGCTTTGGAAAAACTCAGGTAAGCTTGCATCTATGAGTTGAGAAAAATTATGCAGTGATTTATCTTTTTTCTTTTTTTCCGTTTTGATACTAGGGATTGAACCCAGGGGCATTCTACGTCTGAGCTACACCCACAGCCCTATTTTATTTTTTATTTTGAAAGAGGGTGTTGCTCAGTTCCTGAGAGTCTCACTACATTGCTGAGGCTGTCCTTGAACCTGAGACTCTCCTGTCTCAGCCTCCCAAGTACTGGGATTATAGGCATGAGCCACCACTCCTGGCTTAATTATCTTTAAGATTATAAAATATTTGAAATATTTGTAATCACTTTAGTAAATCTGAGTGAAAAGGAGGTGAAGTTTGTATCATATAAATTATCTTTTTATTAAATAAAATGACCCAATATATGTCAAAGATAGGTTAACATGGGAATTCACAATTTGAAAAGCAGTTTGGAGCTGTGAATTCAAGTGGTAGCCGGCCTAGTGCATTAGTTTCTTAGGGTGCTCTAATAAAGTGCCCCACACTCAGGTGGCTTAAAACGAAGGACATTTATTTTTCCATAGTTCTGGAGGCTGGAAGTCCCACATCAGAGCGTCTACTAGGCCATGTTGTCTCTTCTGGCTTCTGGTGGTTGCTGGTGACCCTTGGTATTTCTTGGCTCACAGCTGCATGGTTTGGATCTCTGTCATGTGGTCACTATCTTCCTTCTTTCTGTCTGTGTCTTCACCTGGCATTTTCCTGTGTGAGTCTCATTTTGTGTCACTTCTCCTCTCCACCCCACCTCACCCCACCCTTTCTTTTTTGTATTAGATTGAGCCCAGGGACCTTCTATCTCTGACCTATACCCCTAGCCCTTTGTATTTATTTTGCATCCAGGGTCTCACTAAGTTGTTGAGAGTCTTGCTAAGTTGCTGAGGCTGGCCTTCAACCTGTGATCCTCTTGTCTCAGCCTCCCAAGTACTGGGATTTCAGACGTGTGCCACCATACCTGGTTCAAACATAAATATCTCTTTTCTGTCTCATCCAGTCTTGAAGCTTTAAATATCATTGGGTACTGCCATGTCTTAGATCTCAAATGAGCTTGCATCTCAATCCTGCTGTCTAGTTGTCTCTCTCTACTGGGAGAGCCGATAAGTATTTCAAACTGATCAGGTATGAAAAATGAACCCTTCCCGTCTGCACTGCTTTCTTCATATGGCCCATGGTTTGGTCTCTCACACGTCCTCAATTTTTACTTCGTTATCTTAGCAAGATGGTCTCCCCAGAAATCCAGCCTCTTTTTTTTTTTTTTTGCGGTACTGGGGATTGAACCCAGGGGCATTCTACCTCCAAGCTACACCCCCAGCCCTATTTTTTATTCTTTATTTTGAAACAGGGTCTCACTAAGTTGCGGAGGCCTCACTAAGTAGCTGAGGCTGGCCGTGAACCTGAATCCTCCAGTCTCAGCCTCCCAAGTACTGGGATTACAAGCATGCGCCACCATGCCCGGCACCCTCATATTTCTTGACCCCTGTTTTTGCTTTATTTTTTCTTTAAAGCTTCTGATATTCTGTGTAGTTACTCTCTATTATTGTGTCTGTGCCATTAGAACGTGAGAAGCTTTGTGGGAGGACATTTCTGTTGTCACTATGGTCTCCTGTTGCTTGGGAGAGTGTGTGATTCCCACTGGGCGCTCAGTGGAAGGCAGTCATCCCATGAAAGCTCAAGTGTGTGGGTGGCTCATGTTTCAGGCCTATGGATTGAAGATGGATTCACGAGGACCAGCAGGTCCCAGGTGGGCATCAGGTCCCATTTTGGTGCCACAAGTGGCTTTCTGTGTTGTGATGATTCTCATAGATGGTGACATGGTCTGATCATTGTAGGAAAGAAATTGCGGACTTTGAGCAACAGAAAGCAAAAGAATTGGCCCGGATAGAAGAGTTTAAAAAGGAAGAAATGAGGAAGCTACAAAAGGAGCGTAGAGTTTTTGAGAAGTATAGCACAGCTGCTAGAACCTTTCCAGACAAGAAAGAACGTGAAGAAATACAGGTATGTCAGTTCTTTACATTATACTCTTGAGTTCATAAAGGTTAGAATCCTAAGACTCTCACTAGAGTTATTTGATATGTAAAAGAGAAATTGGGTATTAATTTATTATTTACTCATTTAATAATCTGAAGAGCTGGGTATGGTGGCACACACTTGTAATCCCAGTACCTGGGAGACTGAGACAGGAGGATCGCAGGTTCGTGGCCAGCCTCAGCTACTTACGCCCTCTGCAGCTTAGTGAGACCCTGTTTCAAAATAAAGAATAAAAAATAGGACTGGGGTGTAGCTCGAAGGTAGACTGCCCGTGGGCTCAATCCCCAGTTCCGCAAAATAAATAAATAAGTAACCTGAGACTTTGCATCAGGAACATCCTTTGTAGTTTTTTTTTGTGTGTGTGTGGTGCTGGGGATTGAACCCAGGGGCATTCTACCTCTGAGCTACAACCCCAGCCCTATTTTACTTTTTATTTTGAAACAGGGTCTCACTAAGTTGTGGAGGGTCTCACTAAGTGGCTGAGGCTGGCCATGAGTCTGTGATCTTCCTGTCTTAGTCTCCCAAATACTGGGGTTCCAGGTGTGCGGCACTGCCAGATAAATGCCTTTGTCTCAGTTACTATATTAGGCCTTTACACCTCATGCCATGTTACTAGTCAGCTTCTACATGGTGTTGCATCTACTTTCTCTTGACTTCTGGAATTATCTGTTGATGGTGTAAGGTAAGGCTCTTATCTTACCTCATTGATTGCCTCTCCCCTCTCCTGAAAAATCCTGTATTATTTACTGACTGGGCCTCTTGCACTGTCGGTGCTGGGCTGGCTATTCTGTTGCATAGATGTCTCTTTTGTCTTATTACATTGCCTTAACTCTATAGTAATTTTTTATTGATTTTTTTTGGAGACTTTGAAACAAAAAATAGCAGATTTACAGGAAGATTTGAAAAGGAAAGAAGCAAAATGGTCAAGCACACACAGTCGTCTCAGAAGCCAGATAGATATGTTAGTGAAAGAGAACACAGACCTCCGGGAAGAGATCAAGGTGATGGAGCGATTCCGACTTGATGCCTGGAGGAAAGCGGAAGCTATTGAGAGCAGCCCTGTGGCTGGCCAGCGGGGGACTGCCTCGAGACAAGATGAGCCCCTGGTAGGCTTGGGGACCAGCTGGTTTTGTCAGGTCAGGGGTGGTGGTAAATACTGGAGCATTCGAATTCATGAAGAGAGAGCCAGGCGTGGAGGCACAAACCTGTAATCCCAGTGCATAGGAGGCAGAGACAGGAGGATCGCAGGGTTAAGGCTAGCCTCAGCAACTTAGTGAGACCTGTTTCAAAACAAAATAGGCTGGGTGTGGTGACTCACGCTTGTAATCCCAGTACTTGGGAGGCTGAGACTGGAGGATCCGGGTTTGCGGCCAGCCTCAGCTACTTAGTGAGGCCCTCCGCAACTTAGCGAGACCCTGTTTCAAAATAAAGAATGAAAAATAGGGCTGGGGGTGTAGCTTGGAGGTAGAATGCCCCTGGGTTCAATCCCCGGTACCGCAAAAAAAAAAAAAAAAAAAAAAACCCAAAATAGGCTGGGGGTGTAGCCCGGAGGTAGAAGTGTGTGTGTGTATATGTATAGTTCATTCTTAGACAACTAGTTCACTGGAGCCTACTGTTCTCATTTCAAGCTGCTGTTTTGTTTTACTCAGTGTTTTGATACAGATTAACACTCATATTCAAAATTCTGTCCCACACTTTAGAACCCATTTGTTCGATTTCAAAAGAATCACATTTCTTCTGGACAGGTAGAAAAATACAAGAAAAATTATTTGCCAACACAAGGTAAGAGGGGCATGTTCTTTTTATGAAATTCTGCAGAATTTATTTTTTATTTAATTATTTTTTGGTGGTATTCGGAGATTGAACCCAGGGGTATTCTACCTCCGAGCTATACCTCCAGCCCTATTTTTTATTCCTTGTTTTTTTTTTGCGGTACCAGGGATTGAACCCAGGGGCGTTCTCCCTCCGCGCTACACCCCCAGCCCTATTTTTTTATACTTTATTTTGAAACCAGGTCTCATGAAGTTGCGGAGGGCCTCACTAGGTAGAGAGAGAGAAAGACAGGGAGAGAGAGAGAGAGCTCTCCGCTTCCCAAAGTACTGGGATTACAAGTGTGCGCCACCACGCCCGGCTTTAAGGTTTTCTTCATTAAGGGATAAAGAACAGGCAGGGCGTGGTGGCACACACCTGTAATCCCAGTACTTGGGAGGCTGAGGCAGGAGGATTGCAGGTTCGAGGACAGCCTCAGCATGTAGTGAAACTCTCATCAACCTAATGAGACCCTGTTTCAGTATAAAAATAAAATAGGGCTGGGGATGTAGCTCAGAGGTAGAATGGCCCTGGGTTCAATCCTCAATACCAAAAGAAAAAGGATAAAGAACAGCAGTTCACAAAAAAAAGGATATGAACTAAGGAAATGTTTGACCATGAGTAAAGTTTAACATTTTAAATTAAATATTAAAACTGACTCTATTATATTCTAACAGGGAATGTGTCTCGAAGATCCAAGTCTGTACCTCCTCGTGATTTATGCAGCTCAGATAAGGGACAAGTAAATTTTTAATATTTTTATATATGAACATTGATAATTCAGCCTTGAAATTGATTCACTAAGTGTGTAAACCATGTAAGGGGGGGTTTAATGAATATTGTAGATGTTTTACAAATAACACCAAGTGCTAGACGTAGAAACCTATAAATAATATTAGAATATGTCTTTTGGAGTTAAATATATGATTTAACTGCTTGAAATGTCTTATCTTACAGCCTGCCTTGCCCAGGGAGCCACTTGAGCCAGTAGACTTCCCAGACCCTGAATATAAAAAGGAGGAAAAAGAAGAAAGAGAAGAAGAAATTCAGAGAGAAGTCAGTCATCCTGATGGAAAGGTTATACTTTTTAAAATTAATGCATGCTAGTCAGGCAGGATGGTGCACACCTGTGATCCTAGTACTTGGGAGGCTGAGACAGGAGGATCTCAGATTTGAGGCCAGCCTCAGCAATTTATTGAGGCTGTCCACAATTTAGTGAGACCGTTTCAAAATAAAAAATAAAATAGGGCTGGGGGTGTAGCTCAGGTAGAATGCCCAAGTTTAATTTGAGTATTAAAAATAAATAAATAAGGTCTCACTAATGATCTCAGGAGGAGATTTTACCTATGAATAATCTTGTTATGTCCTTTTAGGTGGAAAAGTTTTATAAGGATGGGTTTCGGGTTATACTATTTCCTAATGGAACACGAAAAGAAGTGAGTGCAGATGGAAAGAGTGTCACTGTCACTTTTTTCAATGGTGACGTGAAGCAGGTCATGCCAGATGAGAGAGAGGTATGTTTCTTCTAGGGGTGGGGGTAAGGGTGGATAGTTTCCTCTGAGCTCGCCATCTTGGGAGAACAGCCTTCCTGATGTTTCTACAGATCTACTACTATGCCGCTGCCCAGACCACTCACACCACATACCCGGAAGGACTCCAAGTCTTACATTTCTCAAATGGACAAACAGGTAGAAACTTGCCCCACTCTACCCTTGTTAGATCCCTCTCTTCCTTTAAAAATCTAGTATTTATAGTAACCTTTCCAAAACAGAAAAACACTTCCCAGATGGAAGAAAAGAAATCACATTTCCTGACCAGACCATTAAAAACTTACTTGCTGATGGACAAGAGGAAAGCATCTTCCCAGATGGAACAATTGTCAGGGTGCAACGGTATGGCGCTTGTGGAATTTGTTTCTAGAATTACTAGTCTCTGTGGTTCAACTTTCATTACCAATTGGATTAAGACTCTTAAAAGCTGGGTGTGGTGGTGCACCCTTGTAATCCCAGTACTTTGGGAGGCGGAGACTGGAGGATCCGGCTTCCTGGCCAGCCTCAGCTCTCTCTCTCCCTCTCTCTACCTAGTGAGGCCCTCCGCAACTTCATGAGACCCGGTTTCAAAATAAAGTATATAAAATAGGGCCGGGGGTGTAGCGCAGAGGTAGAACGCCACTGGGTTCAATCCCTGGTACTGCAAAAAAAAAAGACTCTTAAAACATTTGTAAGCTGGGTGTGGTGGTTCGCGCCTGTAATCCCAGTACTTGGGAGGTTGAGACAGGAGGATCGCAGGTTCACGATCAGCCTCAGCAAGTAGTGAGACTCTCATCAACCTAGTGAGACCCTGTTTCCAAATAAATAAAATCAGGCTGAGGGTGTAGCTTGGAGGTAGAATGCCTCTGGGTTCAATCCCCAGTACCCCCCCAAAAATAAAAAATTAAAAAATAAAACATTTGTATATTTATAAACCATGCAAAATTTTGTTGAGTTTAGAAGTGAACAAAAAGACTGTGGGCATGATGGCACACAGCTGTAATCCCAATGCCTCAGGAGGCTGAGGCAGGAGGATTGAAAGTTGGAGGCCAGCCAGGACAACTAAATCTTAAAATAAGAAATAAAAGGGCTAGAGTGTAGCTCAATGGTAGAGAACTCTGGGTTTTGTCCCCAGTACCACACACACGTAAAAAAGAGTGAACAAAGACAGTTTACCTTTTTTTTTTGGTGGTAGTACTGGGAATTGAACTCAAGAGTGTTCCACCTCCAAGCTATGCTCCCAGCCTTATTTCATTTTTTATTTGGAAACAGGGTCTCACTAAATTGATATGAGCCTCACTGAGTTGCTGAGGCTGGTTTTGAACCTGCACCCCCAGCCCTATTTTTTATTCTCTAAGTAGCTGAGGCTGGCTGCGAACCTGGATCCTTTGGTCTCAGCCTCTCAAGTACTGGGATTACAAGCGTGCGCCACTATGCCCAGCTCCTGGCTCTTTTTTTTTTTTTTTTTTTGTGGTACCTGGGATTGAACCCAGGGGCGTTCTACCTCCGGGCTACACCCCCGGCCCTATTTTTTATACTTTATTTTGAAACCGGGTCTCACGAAGTTGCGGAGGGCCTCACTAAGGAGAGAGAGAGAGAGAGCGAGCTGAGGCTGGCCGCGAACCGGGATCCTCCGGTCTCTGCCTCCCAAGTACTGGGATTACAAGTGTGCGCCACCACGCCTGGCCCTGGCTCATATTTTTAAAGACATTAAATTCTTCTATTTTAAATTTTATAGTGATGGCAACAAAATCATAGAGTTTAATAATGGCCAGAGAGAACTCCATACCGCTCAATTCAAGAGACGGGAATACCCAGATGGCACTGTTAAAACTGTATATTCAAATGGTCATCAGGAAACAAAGTACACGTCTGGTCGAGTACGAGTTAAGGACAAGGACGGTAATGTTCTAATGGACACAGAATTATAATGACCCCTGTGTGACTAATCATGAAGGAACACTGAATTTCCTGTTTAAAAAAATACGCATTTATGGATTCTGTTGTTTAATTTATATAGATTGTGTCTAAATGGAAAAGATTGGATTCTAAAATAAAAGTTTACTCTATAGCTTCTTCACTTTTATGTTCTTTGAAATACACAAAGACAGCTTTCATTTATAATTCACCTAGTCTTTTTTTTTTTAAATTTTTTTGTGGTACCGGGGATTGAACCCAGGGGCGTTCTACCTCCGTGCTACACCCCCAGCCCTATTTTTTATACTTTATTTTGAAACCGGGTTTCACGAAGTTGCGGAGGGCCTCACTAAGTAGAGAGAGAGAGAGAGAGAGAGAGAGGAGAGGGGGGAGAGGGAGAGAGGAGAGAGGGAGAGGGAGAGAAGGAGAGAGAGAGAGAGTGCGAGAGCTGAGGCTGGCGGTGAACCCGGATCCTCCAGTCTCCGCCTCCCAAAGTACTGGGGTTACAAGCCTGCACCACCACGCCCGTTTTTTTTTTTTTCGGTACTGGAGATGGAACCCAGGGGCATTCTACCTCCGGGCTACACCCCCGGCCCTATATTTTCAAAATATATAATATTTTGAAAATATATAATTTTTAAAATATTATAAAAATATATTCAAAATAAAAATATATTCAAAATATTATTTATTTTGAAACAGGGTCTCACTAAGTTGCGGAGGGCCTCACACTAAGTAGCTGAGGCTGGTCGCGAACCCGGATCCTCCAGTCTCAGCCTCCCAAGTACTGGGATTACAAGCATGTGCCACCACGCCCAGCTACTTAGTATATTTTTCTACAGTAAGACGAAAGAAAGCATTATTACTTTGTTATAAACTGTATGAGTTTTCAGAATAAATGTGCTTTTTTTGGTTGTTGGAGATGGTTATAAAAACCAGGAAGTGCCAGGCATGGTGGCACATGCCTGTAATCCTAGTACTTAGGCTTGAGATAGGAGGTTCACAGGTTCATATCCAGCTTTAGCAATTTAGCAAGGCTCTCAGCTACCTAGTGAGACCCTGTTTCCAAATAAAATAGGTCTGGGGTGTAGCTTGGAGGTAGAATGCCCCCTCCCTGGGTTCAATTCCCATGCTTCACACACACAAAATAACACAATGTGAAAAACATAACTTTAAAACTTCAAAGAGCTGGGTGTAGTGGCGCATGCCTGTAATCCCAGTATTTGGGAGGCGGAGACTGGAGAACCCGGGTTCTCGGCCAGCCTCAGCTACTTAAGGAGGCCCTCCGCAACTTCATGAGACCCGGTTTCAATAAAGGATAAAAAATAGGGGGTGTAGCTCGGAGGTAGAATGCCCCTGGGTTCAATCCCTGGTACTGCAAAAAAAAAAAAAAAAAAAAGAAAACTTTTCAAAGAGCTGGGTGTGGTAGTACATAACTGTAATCCTAGTACTTGGGGGAATCACAGGTTTGAAGCCAGCCTCAGCAATTTAGCAAGACTGTTTTAGAATAAAAAACAGAAAAGCCTGGCGATACAGCTCAGAAGTAGAGGCTGAGACACGAGGATTGCAGGTTCAAGGACAGCCTCAGCAAGTAGTGGGACTCTCATGAACCTAGAGAGAGCCTGTTTAAAAGAAAAATAGGGCTGGGGATGTAGCTTGGAGGTAGACTGCCCCTGGGTTCGATCCCCAGTACCAAAACAACAACAAAAAAACCAGAGAGCGAGGTGTGGGGATGCACACCTGGAGCTCAGGTAGAATGCCCCTGGGTTCCATCCCTACTACCACACACACACACACACACACACACACACACACACACACACACACACACAGAACAAACAAAATAGGGCTGGTTCAATCCCCAGTACCACACACAAAAAAAATTTTGTGGTACTGGGAATTGAACCCAGGGACATTTTACCTCCGAGCTACACCCCCAGACCAATTTTACTTCTTATTTGGAAGCAGTCTCACTAAGTTGCAGAGGGCCTCACTAAATTGCTGAGGCTGTCCTTGAACCTACAATCTTCCTGTCTCGGCCTCCCAAGTATACTAGTGTTACAAGTGTGCGCCACCACACCCTGCTCAGTACCAGAAATTTAAAAAAAAAGAAAAAGACAATGGGTGCAGAGGTGCATAATTGTAATTGCAGCTACTGAGGAGGCTGAGGCAGGAGGATCATAAATCTGAGGTGAGCGTGGGCAGTTTAGTGAAATCCTGTGGTAGAGGTGGTCATAGGTTCAATCTCCAATGTGGCAAAAAAACCCTACACAATTAAATTACAACCATCTCATTAGAAAAATGGGCAAAGGAAATGAACAAGCAAGTGATGAAATCGTCATTAACTCTAATAAGCCAGAGAACACATATGAAATAATGAGAGTTTTTTCTTTGTTGTTTTGTTTTTTGGTCCTGGGGATGAGACCCAGGGGGATTCTACTTTCAAGCTATGCCCCCACCCCTATTTTATTTTTATTTTAAAACAGGGTCTCACTAGGTTGATGAGAGTCTCACTACTTGCCCAGACTGTCAAACCTGCGATGAGGTTTTTTTATACTAGTGTCATATTATGTCAAATAAAGGTCTGGCTTCATAAAGTGCTGGCAAGGAACACAGACAACTGGTGATGGAGTAAATTGGTAACAACTTACTACTTTTTGGTACTGGGGATTGAACCCAGGGATATTCTACCTCTGAGCCCTATTTTGCTGTGGCTGTCCTTGAACCTGAAATCTTCCTGTCTCAGCCTCCCAGGTACTGGGATTGTAAGCATGCACCACCACACCTGGTGATAACTACTTTTTAGAAAGTAATCCGATGATCCAGCCAATTCCACACACACAAACTAGAAAACCTCTCACATACATAAGGGCCCTCCAGAAGGATTTATAATTGGGAAAAATACTGGTAGCCATCTAAATAACGACAGAGAAATGCACACAAAGCGTACAGCAGTGAAAGCAAGTAAATCAGAACTATACACACCAATACAGATAAACAGTCCAAACAGAATAGAAAACTGTGAGCCAGGTTTGGTGGCGCACACCTGTGATCCCAGTACTTGGGAGGTTGAGACAGGAAGGTCGCAGGTTCAAGGACAGCCTCAGCGCCTTAGTGAGGCCCTCTGCAATTTAGTGATACCGTTTCTATTCTGTACTAGGAATTGAACCCAGAGGTGTTCTACCTCCAAACTACCCCCAGCCCTTTAAAAATTTTTTTTCTTTTCTTTTTGTGGTACTGAGAATTGAACCCAGGGCATTCTACCTCCAAGCTACATCCCCAGCCCCATTTTATTTTTATTTTGAAACAGGGTCTCACTAAGTTGCTGAGAGCCTCTGAGAGCTAAATTACTGAGGCTGGATTCTAACCTGCGGTCCTCCTAGCTTAGCCTCCTAAGTACTGGGATTACAAGAGTGTGCCACCCCGCCCAGTTGAGACTCTGTTTCTAAATAAAGAATAGGGCTGGGGTTGTAGCTCAGAGGTGGAATGCCCTTGGTTTCAACCTCCAGTACCACACACACACACACACACACACACACACACAAAGGTAACTCTGTGATACTACATATATTTAAAATATATAGAGCAATAAATACTGTCTTTTATGGATGTATTCATATACAGTGCTAAACACCAAATCAAGGTGTGCTCACTTCTACAGAGGTGGGAGGGTGGGAGCACTATGGTGCCTTCAACTGCACTGATAACATCTATCTGGTGTGTGTGTGTATGTGTATTACTGGGGATTGAATCCAGGGGTACTCTACCTCTGATCTACACCCCTAGGCCCCCCCTTTTTTTTGGTAGTACCAGGGATTGAACCCAGGGGCATTCTACCTCCAAGCTATACCCCCAGCCCTATTTTATTTTTTTATTTTGAAACGGTCTAAGTTGCAGAGGGCCTCACTAAGTTGCTGAGGCTGGCCGTGAACCTGTGATCCTCCACACCCAGCTGATAATTTGGTAAGCAGAACTGTTAGTTATAAAATGAACTAAAAGGCCGGGCGTGGTGGCGCACGCTTGTAATCCCAGTACTTTGGGAGGCGGAGACCAGAGGATCTGGGTTCGCGGCAAGCCTCAGCGCTCGCTCGCTCACGCGCACGCTTGCTCTCTCTCTCTCTCTCTCTCTCCCCCCCTCTCTCCCTCTCTACTTAGTGAGGCCCTCCGCAACTTCGTGAGACCCGGTTTCAAAATAAAGTATAAAAAA
>PVJS01046507.1:0-15797 GCA_004027185.1 Glis glis
AAAAAAAAAAAAAAAAAAAAAAAAAAAAAAAAAAAAAAAAAAAAAAAAAAAAAAAAAAAAGAACACACACACACACACACACACACACACACACACACACACACACAAATACCCACACCAAGAATGATACTTTTAAAACTTAAGTCAGATCAGAATCTTGCTGTGGCTTCTAATTTCATGCTGGTCCACACCATATCTCTTTGACCTATTCTCTATATTAACTATATCTTATTGATTGATTGTGGTACTGGGTATTGAACCCAGGGGTATTCTATCTCCAAGCTACAAACCCAGCCTTTTTTATTTTTTATTTTGAAATAGGGTCTCATTAAGTTGCTGAGGGTCTCACTATGTTGCTGGACTCAAGCCTGAGATCCTCCTGTCTCAGCCTCCCAAGTATTGGGATTATAGGCTTATGCCCCCATGCCCAGTTTATATATTTTAATTTTCTGTATTCTTCATGCTCTGATTTCTGGGGCCTCACTTACAAGGGAGAGAGTATCTTTCTCAGGGTTAGCCAATTCTGAGAGGGCAAATGACTCCTCTGGGAGTATGCCTTTCTTATGCAACTAATCAACCCAGAGCCCCTGTCCTTCCCTTACCTCTTCTGCCAGACTCTTATACTGGAGGCTAAATATTATCCTGAACTAATCATGCTGAGGCCAGGTCCCAGGTAGCTTGGGACAGCGCCTACACCCTAGAGCCCACTGGAATAATTCATACTAGACAGTGAAGCCACAGCTTTTATTAAGTTTCAGTAATGACCAATGTCTTGGGGTGCTTCTTAAGAATATGAATGACTCTCTGTAGGAGAAAATATGAGATCCAACCATAAAAATGTTCAAGTGAAGTTTATTTCTGAATTTTCTTAAGACCTCATTGCTTTATAACCACCCTAGAAACCCCCTAACACACACTGGGTCTCCTTTCACTCAGCTATTGGAACATGGAATGTGTTTTTAGGTCTCGGTCTTCTTGACCTAAGTCACCCTCTAAATCATAAAACACTTTTCATAAAGGATATGCTGTCAGTTGTCAAACGATCCTTAGCATTGTTTTCCAGGTTGATGCAGTTAATTCAGGGCATTCACACTTCAAGTCTACATTCCTAGCCTGGCGTGGTGGCGCCTGTTTGTAATCCCAGTGCTTGCGAAGCTGAGTGAGACAGGAGGATCACAGGTTTGCAGCCAGCCCCAGCAGCTTAGGCCCTCCACAACTTAGTGAGACCCTGTTTCAAAATAAAAGAATAAAATAGTGCTGGGGGTGTAGCTGAGAGGTAGAATGTCCTTGGGTTCCATCCCCAGTACCACAACATAAATAAATAAATAAATAATTAAATACATACATACATACATATTACATTCCTCAGAAATTTATTCAAGTTCCTCCCTGATATATTAGCCATTAAATTTTAATAATCTTAAAGACTATATAACAACTTCCTGTGTACATCGAGTCTAAGCCTGAGCTTGTATCACCCATTGTTTTCCAACTATTGCCTATACTTTTAGGTCTTTATTCTGAAATAAAGCTGACCTGGAAGCCTGAGATATCGTCTTCCTCCCTTTTATCTGCTGAAAATACTCATCCTCAATTTGACTCAAAAGAAGCCTTCCCTGATCCTTGATCGTGGGACTCAGCGCCCTTCCTCTGCATCCTGTAAGCATTGCCTGTGATAGTACTTCTGTCATCCTGACTGCCCGCCGGTTCACGCTTATCATCCCTGGTTAGACTCGCATGCTGTCTCCATCTTCTTAGTCTCTTTTTTCTCCAGTGGCCTTACTCAGCGACTTGGAAGATGTCTAGAAAGGAATCGCCTTGTTTTGCAGTGGAGAAGCAAAGATCATGAATCTAAATTAATGTAGCTCCAGGTATAGGGAATTAATCAGCCCCAAATATCTAAAAATGATTAATAAAATTGTAAAGTGAGTTCTAATTGGTTACTTTCCAAAGTAAAGAACAATTCGTATTATGTTAAGTGGCAAAGAAAATGAATATTACTTATTATTAACACTTTGCTTAAGGTCAGAGAGATAAGGCCAAAGCAAAACATGTCTGATAATCCCATAACTGCATTGCTAGTTTGGGACTGGCAATTATAGTCATGTATTGTGGAATAGCATTAGATGATTTCATCATTATGCAAATATTATAGAGTGTAGTGACACAGACCTAGATGGTATAGCCTACTGCACATGAAGGCTCTATGATACAGCTTATTTAAAGACACATATCAAGTAGTGCATGCATGTATGAATATATCATTTTGAATCTCACTATGATGTATAATTACAATGCACCAATAAAAGTATCTATCATCTCTCTATCTACCTATCATTTATCTATCTATATATCTATCTATCATCTATCTATCTATTATTTATCTATCTATCATCAGCATTACTGGTAATTGAACCCAGGGGCATTCTACCTCTGAGCTACAGGCCCAGCCCATTTCATTTTGAAACAAGGTCTCATTAAGTTGCTAAGGCTGACCTCGAACCTGTGATCCTCTTGTCTGCTTCCCAAGTACTGGGATTACAGGCATGTGCCACCAGGCCTGGCTGCAGAAAAATATTTTAAATTTGATTTTCTTACTTTTTGAACTTATTATGAACTAAGGCACAAACACACATTAGCCTAGGCATCCACCGGGTCAGGCTCATCAGTATTGCTGTCTTCCTCCTCCACATCTTGTCCCACCAGGAGGTATTTGGGGCAATAACAGGCATGGCACTGCCATCTCCTATGATAACAATACCCTCTCCTGGAACATCCCCCGAAGGACCTGCCAAGGCTGTTTTACAGCTGATCTTTTTTTTTTTTAAAAGAACCAGTATACTCTAAAATAATGATATATAGTATAGTACAGTAAATACGTAAACCAGTAGCATAGTTGTTTAGTATGATGATCAAGTATCATGCAGGGTATGTAATAGTATGTGTTGTACTTTCATACGTCTGTTTGCACCAGCACCAACACAAACACAGGTCAGACGCATCGCACCCCAGCATCATGGTGCCAGGAGGACAGTAGTATTTCATCTCCATCACCAGCTTCTTGAGCTGCTGTGGGATATGAACCACCATGTTGACCAAAATGATCTGGTGCACATGACTGCATTTGTTTATATTTGTTTATACCTATTTGTTTATACCTACACATCATGAGACGCGTTAGCTGTGAAATGGAATGGCTAAGAATTGTATGCCAAATTAATATTTAAAAAATGGTCTCAGCAGATATTTCATGTTCTCCCACATTGGGGTAGGAGCTCCAATCTCCCTGTGGTTTCTCTTGATTTCCACAGTTGTTGGAGGTAGCTATTACTAATTATTTTGGCCTGCCAACTTAGCAGCAGGTTCCCAAGCTATATATACCAGTTTCTCTTGAATTATACATTACACAGCCTCTTCCCAGGGACATTTGAACAATCCCCCCCCCTCCGAGTTCTATAGGAACTTCTTCGACATTGAATTTCAAAAAGCAACATTAACTCAAATTCCAATCATTTGAATTATATATACAATATGCTCATTATATAATTTGAAGGCACTTTTAAGCATTTCTCCTCACAATTGCTAGGCTCAGCTATTGTCTCCTTCATACGGGAAAGAAACAAATAGAAATAATGGGAACGCGAAGCAAATCCGTCTCACAAGTGCCCATTTATTTACATTAGTATATGCTCCATAAAGAAAGGGGCGAATTTGCCTGGATGAAAAGACGAGCCAAAGAATGGGTCCTGTACCATACTGAAACAGTAATTTTCAGAACTCAATTTTGAGCAAAGTAACGGACTAAAGAACAGACACCTAGGCCTGTGCATATACCCTCCCCCCAGGTTGGAATGTACCTCTGGAATCCTTTGTCCTGTCAGTTGAATTCCTACTTAAACTTCAAGACCTGCCTCAAACGTCAGCTCTTTCGCAAACCTTCCTTGAGATCTCCACAGCTAGTTCCTCATTCATGGGTACGCCATTAAAAAGATGGATGTTCTCCTTCAGGGCCTCCACGAAACCCTTCTCAGGGTCAACCCAGGCAAGGAATTTACTCTGTTTCAATATGAATCTTAACCACTTTATGCTCATGACCCAGAAACTCAGATCCTAACATCAGTCTGTTATCAGCCTGATCCTAACTCATCCATCCAAGTCACATCCCGTTGACCATTGTGGAACCAACGTTCCTTCAATCACCCAGGTCTACTGAGTGTCGCCTCATGGCATTAGCTCCGTCTCTGACCAAGACTCCCCTCCTTCTCGTTCTTTCCTTTATTTCCCCGGCATCTTGGCTCACTGAATTCATCACTCCTCTTGTGTCTTCACTTTCTTAACCAATCAGCATCCCATGGTTAACTGCTACGTCCCCTCTCTTCTGGTCCCACGACTTACATGCATCCTTGTTCTTGGTCCTTATCCAGTGAATTCACCTGGGAAACCACTTGCTTACTGGCCATCATACCAACGTCGCATTAAGTCTCTACTCATGAATGGGCACTAAACCAGTCTGGGCCCTCAGGTAAGTCAGCCGTAATTGAACATATTCCTAGTTATCCCATTTCCTGTTACCCCTAAGCTTATTCCCACCCTTCTGGTCTGTTCCCCTTTTGCCCGGTATATAACTCTCCATTTCATAGAAAATTTATTTTTGGGGTCCTGCAGGAGGAATATTAAATGACACAAACCTAGTCTCCTATCTATTGCAGACTACCTTTTCCTTCGATAAAAGAGTGTTAGCTTTCTTAGAATCCTTTCAGATATATTTTATGCATATGTAAGTATAAATATGTACTGTCCATATTTCTTTTTTTTTTTGCGGCACTGGGGATTGAACCCAGGGGCGTTCTACCTCCGTGCTACACCCCTGGCCCTATTTTTTATCCTTTATTTTGAAACCGGGTCTCACAAAGTTGCGGAGGGCCTCACTAAGTAGAGAAAGAGAGAGAGAGAGAGAGAGAGAGAGAGAGAGAGATGGGGGAGAGAGAGAGAGAGAGCTGAGGCTGGCCGCAAACCCAGATCCTCCGGTCTTTGCCTCCCAAAGTACTGGGATTACAAGTGTGCGCCACCACGCCCGGCTCTGTCCATATTTCTTGTTCCTGTAATGTGAATTTATCTGAACACACTGCATGCCAGACATTCAGAGCTGCTTGCAGCTCTCCAACGCCACAGAGAAGCTCAAGTCCCCAGTGCTTTGCACTCGATGTTCTCGCGTTTGCTGGAGTGCCCTTCTGCTTATCTCTCCACTCTCTTCTCCTGGGAAAACCCACCTTCAGCATGCTAGCACTGCTGAGCACATCACCTGCCATATAAGAACCATCCAACAAATGTTAGTCATTATTTTCATTATGATTTATAGAGGATTGGTATTTTCTATCTTTAGTTCTTCATTGGTAAAATTTAAGCATTTTTTTTTTCTTGCTTAAGCAGCTGCTCTGGGGCTATAGAGAATAATAGTTAAGAATTTTCCAAAAGGATTCTATGAAGTGTGGAGAGATGCCAAGAGATAATTGTGCACAATTTAGGTGGAAAGAGAATATGAAGAGAGAAAAAGATAGAGCGAGAGAAAGAATATAAAAGAGTAGGACTCTGGGAAATAATGTATGACATCATTTAACTGAAAGTGGTTCCAATTTAGGAAATATTTCTGAACTCTGAGTTGGTCAGATTGGAGCTCCAGCAGTGTTTTGTGCCTGAATATTCTGGTGGGATTTCAAAATTCTTTAATCAGAGACAGGACTCAAATCTCTTCTGTTCCCCTATATAATTGGTGCTTTACAAATCCTTCCCAGTGAATATGATGTTAGAAAATGAGAAATTATACTTCTGGATTAACAAGATAGCAATGGTCGCTTTGGAATAGTCACTTAGGAGTATTTGGAGAACAATCTGTCTCCAACCGGCAGCAAGTCTTGTTAAAAGTTGTATTTATACAGGAAACGTTGTTTTTACCTCATGGGGTGGTTTTAAGAGGCTGACTTCTCTGTATCTCAGTCATCCTCTAGAATAAACCAGTTGTCCAAAATCAAGTGAAATCAGGTCTCACAAAGTTGCGGAGGCCTCACTAAGTAGCTGAGATCCTCCGGTCTCAGCCTCCCAAGTACTGGGATTACAAGCGTGCGCCACCACGCCTGGCTCGTCAAGTCATGAAATAGATTCCTCATGTCAGTTCTGATTTGTGTGTGTACATACATATGTTCATATGTGTGTGCCTTTACAAAACCATACTGAAAGTTATTTACTAAAACAGTGACAAGAACAGGGAAAAAAGATTCTGGAAGCATTATAACCTGAGGAGAACGCTATCTTCACTTGCTAGGATTATTTTGTTTAGAACACAGTTATAAGTCAACTTATTTATTTTTTGTCATTACAGCTAATAGGAAATATCCATGGGAAAGACTCATCATGCAAACACATGTAGTCTGTAGGATTCAGGACTACGATTTAAAATTTACCTCTCCAAGATGCAGCTGCACTCTGATGGATAGCTTTATTAATAATGGAAGGCAAGTATCACTTTGGCTACAAAGCAAATTAAAGAGTGGAGCACCTTTGGGACTTCTGTCCTTCAGTGTGAAGGTCAGAAGCAGCGGCTGCCAGAATGAGGTCTCTGGCCACGGAGAGCTACCTCCAGAGGCCGCTTTCCAAAGTGCTCTGCTGCTCTCTGCTTTGGACGCTGCTTGCACTGAATGTCCTCCCAGTGGAGAGCTTTTTGTTTTAGGTCAATATATATGAAACATGATGGTAATTGAAGACATGTCTGACAACAATAAACAAACATTTTTCAACCCAAAGAGTAAGACACGGCAAACAAATAAAAGCAAGGAAAAACTGCTTGAACTCATTTCCTGGCTGGTAGGTTTTAGACAAGCTTTCATAAAATAGCCTTTGTGTTGGATGGTTTCGCCTCACTGTTAGCTGATGTAAATGTTCTGAGTGTGTTTAAGGTAAGCGATGGCACGCTATGGTGTTTGATAGGCTAGGTGAACTAAATGCATTGTCAACTTATAATATTTCCAACTTACAATAGGTTTACCAAGATGTAACTCCTTCATTAAGCAGGAAACATCGGCATATTTAAATATATGTTATTTGGAAGAAAAGCTGATTTGATTTGAAAAGCAAATCAGTCTTCAGCCATCTACCCACTTGTTAGATGTAGCTTTCGTCAACACTTTTAGTACTAGGTTTTTCTAGGGGACTGAAATTTTTGGGAACTCTGATTCAAACACAGATTATCATACTTATATTGTTAAGTATAGATATATACATATAAGATATATATATATATAGATAAGTATATATATAAGTATATATAAGATATATATATATATATAGATAAGTATAGATATATATAAGTATGTATATAAGTATAGATATATATATGTCAACTTATTTATTTTTTAGCATATATATATATATATATATATATCCTTGCTAACTACATTAAAAAATCCAAAACATGCCAGGCATGGTGGCGTATGCCTGTAATCCCAGTACTTGGGAGGCTGAGGATCGCAGGTTTGAAGCCAGCCTCAGCAACTTAGTGAGGCTGTCAGCAACTTTGCAAGACCCTGTTTCTAAATTTAAAAAAATGATAAAAATAGGGCTGGGAGTGTAGCTTGGAGGTAGAATGCCCCTGGGTTCAATCCTCAGCACCACACACACACACACACACACACACACACACACAGTCTTTAAATAATTTTAACTTCCAGGAAGAACACTTGCACTGGTTTTAGAGGCTGTCATTCTGAATGTTTATATGATGTTTGTGTGTCTCCACGGACTCAAAGGGATTTTATTAATAATCATCAAAAAATCACATGGAATTGCCTTTAGGCATGTTAGAGCAACTATTTATTTAACTCAAGTAATTGCTGCTCGAATATTGCCAATGTAAAAATAGACATGATCCTACTAACGCCATTTGACTGATCCGCTTTTGGGAGCGGCGCCCTCCACTGGGGTTGGGTTTTCTCAATGGTCAGACAGTGTGAGGGTGGTGAGCGTCCTTCACAGTACGCCTGGCATCTGGGCTCAGGTGCTGGGTGAGCTTGGCTTCATGAGTAGCATTCAGTACCCAGGGGCATATAGTAAACTGAGCAGAACTAATCGCTCACTTTTTAATATTATGCTTTTTCTATTAAATGCAATTTGCTGATCATAATTTGCAATTGGACAATAATCTTTAATGTTCTCAGTTGCTCTTTAATCTAATTGGTTTAAAAGCAGCCTGGGTCAACCATGAAACTGGATGTTAGAAAGTATGCTTGTAGGAAGGCTTTGGGAATCTTCTAATCTGATGATACTTTTCAAACTATGCCTTAGACAGCTAGTGGTGACCAGGCTACCTCTCCACACCTAAACTCATCTATGGCAACTCTAAAACTGAAACGCAGAGAACCTACACAATTCAATTGTCCTGTTCCTACATTTTAGTCCTGGGATTCCCACCCAGGCAGTTTTGCTTTCAGATATTTGGACTTAACCACCTTATTCTGGTGTTATACTCCTCTGGCACCTGTCTCTATCTTGCGAGAGACTCATTGACTATTATGTCACTATAATACCTTTGTTTCTTTTTACTTTTAACTCTAATTTCATTGGTTCTGGAATGTTCTTGGCCTGTCTTCCTGATACTTGCAGGAAGTCTTCAGAGGCTTGGTTCCATACATTTTCCACCTCCATCCATGCTCTGAGCATGGGGGATCCTATGTATTTCCTCCTAAAGAGTAAAAAGCAAAGCAGGAACAATTGCAGCTCTTCAACCCATGTGATGAGTCACGATATGATGCATCTGGGCAGGGGAGGGGGCTCTGTCTTCAGGGGAAGCCCTTTCCTCCAGCTGACTGATACCCCCCCATTCTTGAACCTCATACTTTATAGCAAGAGTGATTCTTATCTCTGTCCTTGGCTGGATCTCTCTCTCTCTCTCTCTCTCTCTCTCTCTCTCTCTCGTTTTTCTCTCTCTGCCATCCTTTGAGATATGAAGTGATACTGTGGCTTCAATTTTCATTTTTCTGAGGATTAGAGATGTTGTGTATTTTTCCATATACTTCCTGGACATTTTCACACCTCCTTTGTAGAAATGTCTATTTGACTTCTTTGCCCACTCTTTAGTATTTTTTGTTTTTGTTTTTGCTATTGAGTTATAGGAGTTCCTGATACATTTTGGAAACCAGCCCCTGTACTTTTGGTGTTATATAAAAAGTCATTGCTTAGACAAGTGTCATGAAGCTTATTTCATGTTTTCTTCTAGAAGTTTTATAGTTTCAGATCCTATATTTAAGTCTTTCATCCACTTTTCTTTTTTTTTTTTTTGCGGTACCGGGGATTGAACCCAGGGGCATTCTACCTCTGCGCTACACCCCCGGCCCTATTTTTTATACTTTATTTTGAAACTGGGTCTCACGAAGTTGCAGAGGGCCTCACTAAGTCAAGAGAGAGAGAGACAGGGAGAGAGAGAGAGAGAGAGCGAGCGAGCTGAGGCTGGCCGCGAACCCGGATTCTCCAGTCTCCGCCTCCCAAAGTATTGGCATTACAAGCGTGCGCCACCACGCCCGGCTCATCCACTTTGAGATAGTTTCCCAGTATCATTTTGGCTGTTTGGAGGTCTCTTGAGATTTCCTATGCATTTTAGGGTGGTGTTTCCTATTTCTTCAAGGGATCATTATTGAAAATTTGATAGAAATTTTCTTGGATCTATAGGTCACTTTGGAAATATAACTTAATTAATTATATTAATTAATTAAGTTATTAATTAATTAATTAATTAATATTAGGCCCTCTAATCCATAAACATGAGATACATTTCCATTTATTTATGTCTTCCTTAATTTCTTTTAGCAATATTTTATAGTTTTTACATGCCTTTCACCTTCTTGTTTAAATTGCTTCATAACTTGCAAAGACCCTCTCCCATTCTGTAGGCTTTCTCTTTAGGCTCTTGATGGTTTCCTTTGATGAACAGAAGATTTGTAGTTTAATGCTATCCCACTTATTAATTCTTGTTTTAATTTCCTGGGCTTTGGAGGTCTTGTTGAGGAAGTTTCTACCTGTGCCTATATGTTGGAGTGTTGAACCTATGCCCTCCTCTACTAATTTCACAGTTTCTGGTCTAACTTCCAAAGAAAAGGCACTGGAAGGAAATTTTGGGAGAAACAAGGGAAGAATTTGCAACAAGAAGGGGGAAGTGCAATGAAAATGGCTGCTGGCCTCTGCCTTTGCACCTACATGATCAGAAAGGACAATCGAGTTGGAACATAATCCCTAGTACTTGAAGGACTGGGTCCTCATTGCCCACTCTGACCCTCACAAGCTGTGTTCTAACAGCTCCAGGAACACATAGTTTGCTCCCATCATGGGGGAGGAGAATGGGTAGCAACTGCTGAGGTAAGAGCTGAAATGGACCAAATTTAATTATAGTTTACTGTCCAAGCCTTTCCCTAGAAGCTTCAAGACTTCAGTAGACTCTAGAGTTTTAGAATAGCTACATCAGAGAGATTGTGCCAGTTAAGTGTCATTTGGGTAAACAGATTCCTAATGCTTCCAACTCTGCCACCTTCCCAGAACCTCTCCTCCAGCTATCATTTTTGTGTTGTCAGTTTCTTTCTTTAATTCTGTGAGTTTTTACTTTATGTATTTTGGGGCTCTACTATTAGGTACATATATGCTTATATTTATTATATCTTCCCAATGAAATGACTTTGTTGTTATTATTATTATTATTATTATTATTATTATTGGTACTTGGGATTGAGCCCAGGAACATTCTATCTCCAAGCTGTACCTTCAGCCTGATTTATTTAGATTGCTGAGTCTGACCTCAAACCAGCAATTTCTGTCTCAGCCTTGTAAGTACTGGGATTACAGGTGTGTGCCGCCATGTCCAGCACCTTTTTATTATTATAAAGTGTTTTTCTTTGTCTAAGTTAATAGTGCTTATCTCAAAGGCTATTTTGTCAGATATTAGTGTAGCTACCAAAGCCCTCTTTTAGTGTACCTTTTCCTTGCAGCTTAGTTGTCTCTTTGAATTTAAAGTATGTTTCTTGTGGAAAATATCTTTAAAATTCAATTTTTACTCTGATTGTAAGATTTAATCTATTTGCATTCAATAATTACTGAAAAGATAGGATTTTTGCCTCTCCTTTGCTATTTGTTTTTTATGTCTTTCTTTTTATTCCTCTATTTTTCATATTTGCCTTCTTTTAAAGAGTATTTATTGTGCCATTTAATTCCTTGTATGGCTGTTGCATTGGGAATTACAATGAAGATATTACCTTATAACATTATGGTTCAGACTAATATCTACGTGCTTTCAACGGTATCTAGATGAGACTACATTGCTTCCTCCAACTGCTCCATCTATAAAAAGATGGCAGGCAGAGGAATACATTTCAGTAAATAATATCAGGTTGATACTTGCTTAAGACTTTGAGCAGGGCAGAGAAAGCAAAGCATCATAAGCTAACAATATATTATAACATATTTTTTCAAATTCAAGACAATATTTAGGAATTCAAGTATAACCTAGATTTGGATTTAAAATTTAACATTGTTTTGAGTTAATTTTGCTTCACATACTCTCTTTTTCTTCTCTCTCTTAAATCTTAATCTATTTGAGCAATTTCTCAACTTTTTACTATATCTTCTTGGACAGTGTTAAACTCCATCCTTTTTTAACCTGCCTTTCCCCCTTCAGTACCACTGGTCACAATAGGCAGCTTTCAGCTCTCTTCCTGAAGGGGAAGCTGGGTCCAGACTAATGGTGGAAAATGATCAGTGGACACTCCTTTGGGTAGTTAAATTTCTGTTTCATGACAATAATGAGCACAAAACTCCCAATTCGGTCATTATTTTATTCACTCAACAAGCATTTATCTTGATCAAAGTTACTTTATAGATCACATTCTTTAGAAAGCAGTAAATTGTTGCAGAATAATTCACTTCCTTCCTAAGTATGTCTCCCTAAATCAATATACAGAGACTCTCTAATGGGATATAAGTTAAAACACTGATGTATTGTCTTGAGATTTCAAGGTGAATAGCTGAGAACTAGACCTATTGGGGGTTCTTCTGAAAACAATATTAACTGCAGAATGTGAATCCATAAATGATGAAAACATGAAGCTGAAAGAGAATTATTATGAGGTATTTGTGCATGAAAGGGACAACGTAAGTTGCATAAAATTATTTAATTATTTTCTTCAAAGTATTAGTCCTAAACATGAGTAGACTCGGGATTTCTGAAATCACTCAACAGTTATTCCTTGCATCTGAGGAGACTTTTTTTCCCTGGAATTTCGAAAGAATGGGTGTTTAGGAGATGTCAGTGATGGACTTCTTTTGGATTGATTTTGTTGTTGTTGGGTAAGGGGGGGGTGTTGAGACTGATTGTTTTACCAGACTAGAATTTTGAAGGCAAAAATCCCAACTACATTAAGCTAGAAGCAACCATGCAATCTCTGTCTCTGTCTGTCTGTCTGTCTATCTATCTATCTATCTATCTATCTATCTATCATCTATCTATCTATCTATCTGCACAAATGTATATATTTGTCAGCAGCTCTAGGCTTTTGTGTGTGTTTGTATGTGTAAGAGAGAAGGAAGGAAAACAACAGAGAGTAAAGCAAAGTAGTGATTTTAGGTTGCTCTGCTTTGCGAATAACCTCCTCACTTTTGCACGGTTTGAAGGAGACTGTCTGAAAGCTGGCTCTGACCTTGGTGTGCAGTCTGCCACCTATCCCCCGCCCCAGCTGTCTCACACGTGAAATGATTTATAATCACTTCTGAGTACTTCAAGCCAGTATGAGTGTAAGTGGAGTATTTGAGTCCTTTCAGTCACTAATTCCTAATTAGATTCTGGCTGACACTCGGGAACAGGAGTATCACTGTGCTGTCCAGCCTAATTAATGAACAGACTCTTTCATAAGTAGATTAGTGAAAGTTGTCTCATTACCAAAGTTATTTCAGGCACGGCTCTATTATACCTCATTAGAGAAGCACAAATTGAAGCAGCTTTCAATTCGAAGACAAAACCCATGGACAGTGTGGGTCTCCTTCTTTTAGAATAGTTGATTTGTCTTTCTTCTGTTTCCAGAAAGGATTCTTAGCTTTCGTTCCTCTGCCTAGGTTCTCATCTGTGATGAAACAGTCTTTAAATAGAATTGATGTTGATTTTGTTACTGGATTCGTAATCAGATGTTTTGGCCTAGATCTGTCACTTAATAAATATGTAATTTTAGTGAATTTTCTTAAGGTCTCTGAGTATTACTTTTTCACTTGTAAAGTTATACATGATACCTGGTGCCTTATCTACCTTATAGAGTTGAGAGAACAAGAAACAAAGCGCTTACTAATCCTTGTCTTCTTCCTCTTTCACACACACTTGTCCCTCTTTCCTTGGCTTCTATGGCACCTTTCTGTTGAGGCGTTCCTTTCTTCTCTCTGTTCTGAATCACTGTGAATCCTGACTCACCCTTGCCTTCCTCAGCCCCAGCGAGCTGCATCTCCAGCTTCACCTCATGGTCATGGCCACATCCTAATCTTACCATCCCCATGAGTGGCTCCAGTGAAAATCCTCACCCGTCACTCTTCCAACTTCTGGCCATATCCTCCTGTTTTATCTTATTTTTAAGTTTCTGCCACTTCATTTACTGATTTAAAATTCTTTGACCATTTTTCACTTCTGGAAATGGACCATTCCAGACCCTTTCTCTGTACCTCTTTATCATGGCCTTCTCTTAAACTGTACCCCTCACTTCCCTATAGAAACCTCTTATACTCCCCTAAAAATAAATACAGTGAAATAAAATTCTTTGACTTTATGTATTGAATAGTGAATAGCTAATCCTTCCTCCAGCATCCTCACCGATAGCCCGAACTTAAGACCAAGCTAAGGAAAGAAGATTCTATTAAATATTATGCAAATAACCTGAGATATCAGGGTTGATATTGTTCCAGAGTAAAGTTATCCACTTGTGGCAGATGCTTAGATCCCAGGCAGTGGCCTCTCCCTGCAGGATTTTGGTAACCTGCATTCCTTGACTCTGCCTAATTACATTTGCTTTGGTTCTTTTTGTGTTGTAATTTCTCCTTGTTATTAAAATACTAAATAATATCAAAGGGATTTGTGACGGGCAGAATTTGTGGTGAGTGACCCCGATCTCTGTGCCCTGGTGTTATTCCCATGGTTGCATTATTTGTATGGCAAAAAGGAAATTATCCTAGTGAAAATTATTCTAATCTGATCACATGAGCCCTTTAAAAGAAGGTAATGTCATGAAGATTCAAAGCCTAAGAAGATTTCCCTGAGGCCAGAGGGGGTTTTGAGATAAGGAATGCAGGTGGCCCCTAGAAACTAAAAGTGAGCTCTAGTAGACAGCTAGCAAGAACCTCAGTCCCACAGCAGAAGGAAATCAATTCTGCCAGTGAACAGTGAGCTGGGAAGAGGAACCTCATCCCACATGAGAGCCGTGAGCCTGGTCAGAAACTTTGACTTCAGACAAGCGAGACTCTGAGTAGAAAACCCAGTCACACTGTGACCTGCAGAGTCCTGGACCTGCTTGTCACCTGCAGAGTCCTGGACCCACCAATGGGTGTTGTTTTATGCCACCAACTCTGTGCTCATTTATTATAGAAGCAAAAGAAAACGAATGACATAGCTGTTCTCTACCTTCACTAAGACTTCTCCTTTAAGCAAATACTTTAAACTTTGCTGAGCATCGGATTTCACACATTTATTCGTTTTGGTGTGTCTTTTTTTTATTCTAATAGACCATGTTCTCAGTATTATTTCTGAATGTATGTAATTGAGACATTGTCATTTTTATTGTGGTAAGAATATTTAACATGAGACTAAACCTGTTAAAACTTAAATATCCAGTACAACACTGTTAAATGTAGGTGCAGTGTTGTACAGTAGACCTTTAGAACTTATTTGTCTTGCATAATGGAACTCTGGGCCCTTCTCCCCTCCGTCCCTGGCAACCACCATGCTACTCTGCCTCTGAGTTTGGTTATTTTCGGCACCTCATATAAGTGGAATCATGTAGTATTTGTCATTTTCTGCTTGGCAACATGGGAACACAAATTTTTGAGATCCTGATTTCAGTTCTTTTTGGATAAATGCCAAGAAGTAGGATTGCTGAATCTTATCATAATTCTATTATTATTATTATTATTATTATTATTATTATTATTGATCTTTCATTCTGTTTTCCATAGTGGCTAACCCTTTTTATATTCACACCAACAATGTGCAAGAGTTCTGATTTCTCTACATTCTTGTTAACATGTTATCTTCTTGTGTGTGTGTGGTCCTAGGGATTGAACCTGGGGACACTCTACCACTGAGCTACATCCCCAGGTCCCCCTTAACCTTCCTTTTTATTTTGAGACAAGATCTTTCTTAGTTGCCCAAGCTGGCCTTGAACTTGCAATTCTTCTGCTTTAGTTACAGGGGTAGCTGGGATTACAGGTTTGCACCATCATGCCTAATTTTTTTTGGGGGGGGATACTGGGGATTGAACCCAGGGGCATTCTACCTCTGAGCTACACCCTCAGCCCTATTTTTTTATTCTTTATTTTGAAACAGGGTCTCACTAAGTAGCTGAGGCTGGCCGCAAACTTGAGATCCTCCTGTCTCAGCCTCCCAAGTACTGGGATTACAAGCATGCGCCACCATGCCTGGCTCCAGCTTTGAACTTCCCATTCTTTAAGTAACTTTTAAAGTATAAAAATAAATAATTTTATATTTTCTATACTAAACCAGTTTTTTTTTTTTTTTTTGC